>JASANF010012744.1:0-41834 GCA_030248245.1 Trissonchulus sp. WLG1_4 | reverse complement strand
TCATTCCATTTTTGGTGGCAGCGCAAACCTAATGGCCGCCTATTTCTGTGCCGTCCCGGAGTATTCCGTGGGCGATGATATCTGCATTTGGGTGCGCAGAATGGAGCGTTCCCTGATTGCCAGCCGGGTCAGACACCAGGAAAAAGCCGACGCTTTGCTGTCCCGACTGAGTAACAATGCTACCAGGATCTTTGATCAAGTTGTGGACTACGAACGAATCCATGATTTTGACTACGTCAAAACTAAGCTGGAGGAGACCTTTGCAAATCCAGATGCTAAGGTTATTGCCCAGCGTGATTTTCCACTTCGCGATCAGCATCCTGGTGAGACACTAAAAGAATATTTTACTGAGCTGCAACGATTAGTTGCAGTTGGCTATCCAAATCGATGTGCACAAGAAAGACACAACATGATACTTGAAAGGGGGGGCGGGGGGGGAGGGATTAAGGCGTGGGGGGGCTCGTCGCGCATTCCAGAGAAGGGATCCTTTGGGAAAGCGGTTTACTAGTTAAAGAGCAAATAGAGGCTCTTCGAGATGAAATTCGAGAGCAGCGTCGTGACACTGAACGGCTCCAAAATCGTCTGGACAGTCAAGCTGAGCGAAGATATCGACATTATCGAAACGAATCTTCTGATCGTGAGCCACGCCATCGATACCGTTATTATCGCGAAACTGCTGCTGACAGCCGTGAAACCTCTAGTGACAGATATACACGGTTTGGTACACAACGCGAGGATTCAAAGCGAAAAGATACCCGTGCCAAAGATTATGAACGTAATCGGCGTTATAACGGATCCAATAACGCAGAATACAGACGCAAGTCACCTCACTATCGCTCAAGCTCACGTGACTGTTCTGTTTCGTCTACGCGCTCGCCTAGCTATGATTACAAGCAAAAACGTGTTCATTATGACGACGGCGCCAACGACGACAAAATCCCGGATTTAAACTACCGGGGCGCGATGTCTCGAGGCGGTCGTCGCCAGCCCCGATGATCAAGGCCTTGCAAAACTCAAAAAATATTTTTATGACTATGACGTTGTTTTATTTGGCTGGACACGTCAATGGAACCTCAGTCGACTTTTTAATTGACACTGGTTGTCCCATCACTATAATTCGTTCTGATGTTTATGATAAATTATCAATTGCACCTAATGCCGCTATAAAAACTGAAGGACCCTCTCTAGTTACGGCCAGTAACGGAGAATTCACACTGAAAGGTCACACCGATCTTGAACTTAGTTTTGGAGACATTGCTACTAGCTGGAATGTGTTTGTAGCACAACAGTTGAGTTCCGCGGCTATTCTAGGCAATGATTTTCTATTGTACTACAATTTTTCGCTGATGGCTGACAGTCGTACTATTGTCTTAGGCGGTACAGAACTGAAATTGAAATTTCGTGAGCAGTTACCAACCGTTGCATCAGTCACATTAAATGAGGATGTATTGTTGCTTTCTAGAACAGATAATTTCGTGAAAGCGAATGTAAATAAGGCTCCAAATCACGTCTCAAATTATGATGGTGTTTTTGAGCCAAAGCAAGGATTTATGTTTAAATACAATTTTCTCGCGGCTCAGTCTGTTAACTCGTTGTCAAACAGTGACATACTTGTGCAAATCCGCAATCCAACTCGGACGCCTATCAAAGTATTCAAAGGAACTACGTTGGGAACGTTTACGCCGGTCACGTGTGCTATTTCTGATGGTGAAACAGCTAATAGCAGCGATTCCTATTCGGTTTCCGCAATGATACCTGATGATAACTGTGAAGTGCATGATTTAAAAGACAGTGAGTGCCCGAATTTTGAAATCAAACCAACAAACTGGAGTCTACAGGATTTTAATAAGAACTTAAATTTGGATAGCTCAAATCTAAACAATCTGGAAAAACAGAAAGTTTTAAACTTGCTTTGGCAATTTTCAAGCATTTTCTCAAAAGATTCTTCTGATTTTGGAAAAACACACCTTTTGAGCCATGAGATTAAGACGACGAGTTCCCCTATCAAGCAAGCTGTTCGGCGATTACCTTTTCACCAAAAAGCGGAAGTTGATAAACAAATCGACGCCATGCTGAAAAACGAAGTAATCGTCCCTAGTAATTCGCCTTGGTCGTCACCGATAGTCTTGGTGAAGAAAAAAGACGGTTCAACCAGGTTTTGTATTGACTTTAGGGCATTGAACAGAGTCACAATCAAGGACGCCTACCCTCTGCCCCAGATTGATGACTGCCTGGACAATCTCGGAGGGGCCAAATATTTTGTGACACTAGACTTAGCTAGCGGTTACTGGCAAATACCGTTAACCACTGAAGCACAGGAAAAAACGGCCTTTTGTACTCACAGAGGTCTGCACCAGTTTCGTGTGATGCCTTTTGGGCTCACGGGTGCACCAGCAACATTCCAACGTTTGATGAATATTGTACTAGAAGATATGAATTGGAAACAATGCCTTGTATACCTTGACGATGTTTTGATTTTTGGAAAAACATTTGAACAAGCTTTTAACAGCTTAAAAATGATTCTGCAAAAACTTTCAGATGCTGGCTTAAAAGTTAAACTGCCGAAATGCACTTTTTTTGCCTCTAAAGTCACGTACCTTGGCCACGTTATTTCGAAAGAGGGCGTCTCACCCGATCCTGAGAAAATAGAGGCAATTCAAAGTTACGAAAGACCGTCAGATCTCACCAGCTTAAAAAGATTTCTGGGAATGATATCTTATTTGCGTCGCTTTGTCCCATGTCTAGCGAACCTCGCAACACCACTACATCAACTCACGACAAAGATTGGCACAAAGTTTTGGAACTGGACTAAAGAATGTGAAAATTCTTTCATTAATATCAAGAAACACCTGGTTAAAGCTACACTGCTCGCGTTTCCTGATTTTACTTTGCCCTTTACAGTAACAACAGATGCATCGGGTCTGGGCATAGGAGCAACATTGAGCCAGCAGCAAGATAACAAAGAAAAAATCATATGCTACGCCAGTCGAACACTTTCAAAAGCCGAGCGTAAGTTTCCTACATTTGAACGAGAGGCTTTGGCCATTATATGGGCTGTTGACCATTTCCGTCCGTATCTTTATTCCAGCAAATTTACAATAAAAACTGACCACAAACCGCTTAATTATCTCAAACAGATGAAAAAACCATCAAGTAGAGTTGAGAAATGGATAGCACGCCTTGAAAGTTATGACTATGAAACAAAATACATCAGAGGGCGGGAGAATGTTGTTGCAGACGCGCTGTCAAGAAGCATAATCAAAGACAAAGTAGCAGTCAGTCCAGCTGTCCCATTTGGTGGTATTAGTGTTCCAGAAATACTCGCTGAACAACAAAAAGATGCAGACTTGAAAGAAATTTATCAGCTGAAAGTTAACAAAGCTAAGAAACCGTTACATCAGCAATATAGTAACCCAAATATAAAAGCACTTTTAAGACAATGGAGCCGATTACAAATAGTTAATAGTATGCTAACGCGTAAACGACAGGTTCTTACTAAAAATATTGTCTCAGTTCAACCGCAAATAGTGATGCCACAAAAGCTTCGACCAAAAATTTTGAAAGTTATTCACGAAGAGTCAGTAGCACACTTGGGTAATCTCAAAACATACGACGTGCTTTCAAAACGTTTCTTTTGGCCTGGAATGAAACGAGATGTGGAAAATTTTATTAGAGCATGTCAAATTTGTCAAACCAGAAAAACACCACACAAACGACCTAAAGCTGAATTACACCCAATAAAAGCGCAATATCCCGGTGCAATATTACAGATGGATATTGTTTATATGCCAATGTCGACGAATGCAAATCAATATGCCTTAACAGTTATTGATATATTTACAAAATGGCCGTCAGTGTACCCATTGTCAAATTTGAGCGCCGAAGCAACTGTACAAGCTGTTCAAAATTATTTTGCTGACAATGGCTACCCTGAAGTTATAATAACTGATCAGGGCAAAAATTTTAACTCTGCCCTGTTTAAAAGTTTTTGTCAATCCCTGGGCATTGAAAAACGCAGAACGTCACCCTACCACCCCCAAGGTGACGGTCAAGTTGAAAATTTTAATAAGACATTTAAAGCGATGATATCAACCACCATAAAAGACAATCCGGCCTCTTGGGAAGACCTTATTCCTTCTGTCTTATTGGCTTATCGTTCTTCAATTCATGCGTCTACTAGACAGTCACCGTTTCGAATGACGCGCGGTTTTGAACCACGGTTGCCAATTGACATTTGTTATGACTTTAAAAACACAACAGATGCGCCAGTTTATGTTCAACAGTTAATTAACAAAATGATCAAAATTTGGAGATTCGCTAGAAATGAGCTATCTAAATCTCGCAAAAATCAATCAATTTATTACAATCGAACAGTTAACGCTAATCCCTTTAAACCTGGAGACAACGTGCTAGTTTTCAATCCTGCTGCCCGGCTGCGTCATCTTGGTCACCCGTGGGAAGGGCCATTTACAGTCAGAAAACAGTTTTCTAACGCGTCGTATCAAGTAGAAGACAGATTTCGAAGGATGAAAACTGTACACAGAAACAACATGAAACCACTGTTTACCTGAAACGCGACTACATTTTAATTTAATACACTATGTATAAACTTCCCAAAAGGGGAGGACTGTAGTGATAACAGTTTGTATGCACTGGTGATTTGTAATGTGTGTTTCGGTACTGTAGTAATACAGATAGCCTGACTACGACGTCCGAGTTGCTAGGTGTTGTCATTCCAATCCCTTTAGTCTGTGTAAAAAAACTAGACAAACAAAGTAATAATTGTGGCGAAATTATCGAATGTGAATAGGTTTTCAAAACAGGTTTTCCGACTGCGACCTCTCTGCTAACAGTATATTGCATCAATTTTGATGAAACTTGGCGAAAATACTTGCCTTAACATCCTATTTGCAAAATATATAAAGAACAGTGTCTTATCTGTTGCTGAAAAAGTTTTACAGTTGCGCAAAATCGACTACTTTCGCGACACTACGCCCCTTTATTAACCCATTCAATATTTCAAAATACAAGATTTATAAGTTTTCTTAACGCTTCCGCTTTGCTTCGGAGCGTCATGATTACTAATAATCGTTCTATGATAGAACGAATTTCGTGTGAAAATTTCTACGCTGAGCTCTACAGCGGAGCCGTTGAAAATTTATAATCGTAATCGTTCTATGATAGAACGGATTCTCTTTGAAAAAGCCTCCGTTGAGCTCAACGGAGCCGTTGAAATTTCAGCCAATTTTATAATGGCTCCGTTGAGCTCAACGGCTCCGTTGAGTTCAACGGCGCCGTTGAACTCAACGGAGCATTCTAATGAAATTTTAGCCTTTATAAAATTGAAATTTTTTCAACGGAGAACTTTCAACGGCCCGTTGAGCTCAACGGGCCGTTGAAATCTTTATAAAATTGGGCCCTGGCCTTCAGTTTTTGATCCTCCGATTTATCCAGTTCCCAGGTCTGTTACTTTTTTTGTGTTACCTTGTATTGGCCATGAACGCCGCAGCCGCGGCAGCTGATCGTGACGAGCGCACTGCGGCTCGTGCCCTTGAAAAATCAGCCGCTCAGCTTGAGGCAGCTGAAAAAGTTTTCAAGGAAAAATCTGAGGAACTTTCACAATCCACCCGCTTAATAGCTAGCCTTCAAGACACAGTTCAGTCTTTACAGGAAGAAGGTCCTGAGGTCGCCGTCGCTCCCATTCCTTTTTTCAAAGGTAGACTCGACGACAATTATGATGAGTGGTTCGAACTTTTCGAGCTATTAGCTCAAGGTTATGGCTGGACCAGCCAGAAAAAACTGCGAAAACTCCCGTTTTATCTTCGAGAAAATGCACTCGAAATTTACCGTGACCTAGATAGTCATACTAAAGCCGATTACGCCGCTCTCACTGTTGCGTTAAAATCCGCATTACAACCTGCAGAAAAAAGCGGCTTTAGCAGTTTGTTACTTCGCAGCCGCACGATGAGTGCCAGTGAAACGGTAGCGGACTACGGCCAAGCTGTAAAAAAGTTGGCTCGTGCCGCATATCCGGGCATTGACAAGCGAGGCCGCGAATATCTGCTGAAAGAGGCTTTTATCTCCGGTTTGCCCAATAAATTGAAAGGAACAGTGCTCCGTAAGGACCCTGAAGCTTTTGAACAAGCTTTCAAGTTAGCTTAAAATGAAGAAGCCCAGAGTCGCCTATTAGGTGAAAATATTGACCACGTTTCCGCCACAAGTCACACGTCTCCTAAGGTCTCCTCAGGCAAACCATTTGTTTCAAAACCATTAGACCATGATCCGCACGCTGCTCATATCGAACGTTTAGAGCATAGGCTAGACGGGTTCTTTAAAAAGCCCCAAAATTTTCAAAATCGCACGACCAACCCGCCTGCTAATAGTCGGCAACCAAACCGTAGGTTCAGTAACCAGCGCCAGCAGCGTGACTCGACCACTGATGGCAGACCCATCTGTTTTCATTGTCGGCGGCCCGGTCACCGCCGTAAAAGCTGTCGTTTCCGACAGAACCAAACCCAATACCAAAACAGCAGCTTCAGAAATAGTAGCAGGTCGCAACAGCGCCCGACCTTTCAGGCACGTCACAATACAGCCAGAACTAATTTTATTCACTCGATCGATAGTGAGGAGTCTCAAAAAGCACTAACTCGATGATATAGACTGTATTCGTGAACAAGTGCAAAACCTTCTTCTGTGCAAAAACTTC
Organism: Trissonchulus sp. WLG1_4; assembly: GCA_030248245.1. Taxonomy (NCBI): domain Eukaryota; kingdom Metazoa; phylum Nematoda; class Enoplea; order Enoplida; family Ironidae; genus Trissonchulus; species Trissonchulus sp. WLG1_4. The sequence goes on along the minus strand of JASANF010012744.1, from coordinate 35,128 downwards.
TCATTTTTATCCTGAAGAATCGATTTCGCATCAGATTAATCAAATTGCTCCTGGTTATCATTCACCGTATGTACTAGGACAACAACCACATGTATTTAATGTTTCAGGCCAATCATTAGCAACCGAAATGGCAACCATACAATCCTCGCAACCACCAGAGCAACCGTCAGCGCATCCGGAAGGAGTATCCGCTAATCCCCCATCGAGTCCAATTGGCCCAACTGCTCCCAAACGGAAGCAATCGAAACGGAAACGTCAGACGCTGAAGTCACACATGGTTGAAAAGCAAGCAGCACCCGCGCATGAGTTACCCACGGAAGGAGATGGGGGATGATACCACGATGGAAATTTCACAGGACAACCAAGCCGCTCAGTTCGTGGATATATCACAGGATAACAATAACAACGAATCCGCTGGAACACAACAGGTGCAGTTTAAAGCAAACAAGTGGACTGTTGCATTATTGTGTTTGTGTCTGCTATTTTGTGAGTGTAGTGCACACACTTTCAACCTATGCACCACTTCTAAGTCAGGGTTTGCTATTTCTGTGCCTAACTTCATAACATGTGTCCTACCAAAATCCGAGCAAATAGACATGCAAAGGTTGAAGTATGGATTCTATCAAACGGACCGTCTCGTTTTAAAGCTTGGAGTTGTCAAATCCGCACACATACTATTTGCACTAATACGGGATTTTTCGGTTCGAAAGGAATTGTAGCAGATATCCACAAAATCCAACCTGTTTCATTTTCTACATGCCAAATGGAACACAGCGCAAAACTTTTGAATCCAGTCACTTAATACAACACCATGCTAATCTATATACAACGAACCGCAGCTTAAGGGGGTAGTGTCGCGAAAGCAGTCGATTTTGCGCGACTGTAAAACTTGTTCAGTAAAATGTTAGAAATTGTTCTGCCTATATTTTAAAAATCTATCTAACGGCAAATTATTTTGCCAAGTTTCAGCAAAATTGGTGCAGCATATAGTTTGCAATAATGTCTCAAAGTCGGAAAAATGACGAAAAAAAAACCTATTCACATTCCATTTCTTAGTCACATTTATCAAATTTTTTGTTTAGTTTTTTTTACACAGACTGATAGCACATATGTTGTAGTTTATGCACACAAAATTTAGTGCAAATTACTGTAGCGGCTGTGGAGTAATACTAGTTTGAACTGTGAAGGTGTACGTAAACTGTAAAATAGTAACAGTAATAATGATAAATTATGAAAAATCTAGACGCTTATTTTCAAATCAAAAGAAAAACGAACCTTCAATTTTCTTTTTTCTTATTTGTCACAAAAAATTGTGCGTCCACACATTATGTGTACTTCACAAGCTGGCCAATCTGATATCTGGCTTGATTTTCAAGTTTTTATGTCCCTATTGTGTGATGTCTGGCTTACTAATGGCGATTGGTCCAAGATATTTGTCGATATTGATAGTGTGATGTCTGGCAGTAATTATTTGACACCATACAGCGTTGGACTAGCTTCTCACTGAATGTACTAGTTCAAAGCAAAAAGTTCTATTTTCACAACCTATGAGCAAAACTGCTTTCGCGACACTACCCCCTTATCTCCCGAGTTGAAATGGTGTTGTCGTGACTACTGCAAGTCATCCACTAATTTCATTTTGGAGTATGGCGAAATTATAACGTTTGATGGAAACCATACTGTTACTGACCTTGGCAACCTGGGTGGTTGTCATGTAGCTGATGGTCGCTGTAAAAACTCACTTCAGACTGTTATGTGGAACACACGCAATGTTACACGATGCGCTTATATAAAACATGTTAAATACCCGGCTACATTGAGTGGTAGATATTTAGTTATTGATGAAATTCAAGGTGCATTCAAACTATCTGGTAACCCAGTACCAAACTGTTTAAAACGCACGTGTCATTTAACTGAACAAGATGTGGTAATTTGTTTTCTAAATATTAACCACTCGTTTCCAAAAAAATTGAAATCAGACAATCTTCCGTCGAATGTGTCGTCAATCTATACGTCGGGTGATACAGACCCAACGAATGCAAATTTAAATTATTTGTTTGAAAAAGTTATTAATCAAGAAAAAAGTAATTTTCGTCAAGTATGGCTCGCTCTCTGTTCAATCACTAATCGCCAACTATTACTAATCCATCAACTACTGCGAGTAGACCCAACGCTAGGAGCTAGGGAATTATTAAATAGGTCAGATATCCATGCAATGTTCGTGGTTGAGGCTCCTATGATCTGGCCATGTCAAACCATTGTACCTACGCGTATTTTTTGGGACTATCGTATTAACGATACCTGCTATGAATACCTACCTATTGTATACAATCACACATACATGTTTGTAACACACTCGTCGACAGATATCGTGCCGGCATCTCCTGTTATTCCGTGCACACATCGCAAGTTGGGCATTTTCAAGCAACAGGACCACTGGTACACAGCGCACGATCCAATTCACGTGTCACGTGTACCTATATCTGTCGCTTGGAAAGGCCATTGGCACCCATTTACTTTTAATACGCCTATGTTTCATCACAACTATGGTAGCCTGCACACAGCCTTATACGATTTAGCATCCCACCAGGCACGCGTCGACAGATTAGAACAACAAATGCAAGCTCTTGTTAATTATGCCGCGAGTCTGTCGTTTGATCCCGAAGTAGTTAAGTCAGCAATTTTAGGTGTTGCAAAAGGTATTATGACAACAATAAATGGCACCGCTAATGCAGCTGGAACCCTTTTAGTGGGATTAGGAAGCGGTGTTGGTAAAGCTCTTTACGGGGCCGGTGAAGGCATAAATGCTGTAGCTGACCCCTTGTTAAGAGGTCCTTTGCAAACTCTCGTTAACGCAGTTGTAATAGTAGGAAGTATAGCCGCACTAGCCGCCCTTATCATTTTCTTATACCCGTATCGACGTATCTTCCGCTCAACTTGTAACACACATGATTCGCCACCAAAGCCACCGGACACATCGCCTTTTCTTGGTGACAATCCACTCGATGAAGATAACGCCTTAGAAATGTTAGCACAAACTCCGCCTGCAGACGATGATGATGTGTTTCCTTCATGGCCTCCGCAACTTGAACATAGTCCCACTGTAGCCCAATTAAATGAACTCAATTCTGCTGTTCACAATCCAGTTTTCACAACTTTTAGGATACTTTTCAACAATATCATATGTAGTGCATTAATAGATACTGGTGCCACACTGTCTCTAGTACATCGCAAATTATGTACACAGCAATCTTTACCATCCCTTACTAAGGCACTATCCGTGACCGGACAATCGCTTATGCTCCTGGGTGTCCTCACAGCCCAGATAAAATTTGGTAAAAAGTACTATCAACACGCGTTTCATATAAGTAGTCAGATTCGCCATCCATGTATCATCGGTACTGACTTTTTACGTAAATGCGAACCTATAAAACTAGATTATGAACATCGGTATGTTTATTTCGGTGAACAATGAATTAAACCGAGTAACCAAAAAAGATGTTTTCCCTCTGCCAAGGATTGATGACATCCTAGGCCAATTAGGCAATGCTCAATATTTTACGACGCTCGATTTAGCTAGTGGCTATTGGCAAATAGAACTGGACGAGCCGTCCAAAGAAAAATCAGCATTCATTTCATTTGCTGGTCTTTACGAGTTCAACGTATTACCCTTTGGTCTTACCAATGCACCAGCAACTTTTCAACGGCTTATGGAATTTGTTTTAGCTGGCTTGAATTGAAAGACCTGTTGTGTATACTTAGATGATATTATCATCGCTAGTCAGTCTTTTGAGAAGCACCTCAAAGACCTCAGTCAAGTATTCACTCGTCTACGCCACCATAATTTGAAGCTTAAGACACGCAAATGCCACTTTGCAAGGTCGACTATCAACTTTCTTGGTCACATAATTTTAAAAAATGGCATCCATCCCGATCCGAAGAAAACCGATATAGTTATAAATTATCCACCACCTAAGAATATAGACGAATTGAGGCGTTTTCTTGGTCTAGCCTCCTATTACCGCCGATTTATTGAAGGGTTTGCTAACATCGCGGCACCCTTACACAACCTACTTAAAAAAGATATTCCTTTCAAATGGTCAAACGCTTGTGACACTGCCTTTTCAGCACTAAAGCAGCGGCTAGTTACAGCTCCTGTACTCGCGTATCCCAATTTTCGGCAGCCTTTTATTCTATCATGCGACGCTAGTGGTACGGCTATAGGCGCGATATTAAGTCAAACCCACGATAGAAATGAAAAACCTATAGCTTATTTCAGTCGCACGTTATCACGCAGCCAGCGAAAATACTCAGCAAGCGAAAGGGAAGCCTTGGCAGTAGTCGAGGCAGTAAAACATTTTCGTTGCTATGTTTATGGCAACAATTTTACAGTAATTACTGACTGTGCAGCGCTTAAGTGGTTACTATCCACCCCTAATGCATGAGGGAGATTAGCACGTTGGGGTTTAATCCTCCAAGAATATCAACCGTTTATGCAAATACAGCATCGCCCAGGATCAACCAATCTGCACACTGATGCGATTTCCCGATTGCACGAAATTTCCTGCTTAACTATTGCTTAACTTAACTATCACGAAATTTAGCTAGTCGCCAGCAAGAAGATGAAGAGCTCGCACGCATAGTGTCAAATTTTAAAGATCCTAACCGCGCTAAATTGCATCCTCCAAACTATGAATATGACACCAAAAATAACTGCTTATATTATCACTGTAAAATAGGCAAAAAAATCAACCGCCTACCTGTCGTCCCTGCAGCGTTAAGACAAGAACTGCTCGAAGCATTTCACGCATGCCCATTCTCGGGTCCCTTAGGATTTGACAAAACCTACCAAAAACTCAAAAGTAGATTTTATTGGCCTAGCATGCGGACAGATATTAAACAATACTGCTTGAGTTGTGTTGCATGTGCCACAAAGAAAAACCCTAAGACATCCGCTAAAGAACCCCTTAACCCTCTACCGGTACCGTCGGTACCGTTTGAGCGTGTCGCGGTTGATGTACTTGGACCATTTCCTCGTACAAAAAATCACAACCGCTGGATCATTGTATTTATTGACGCTTTCACCCGTTGGCCCGAAGTAGTCGCAACTAAAGATCACACCGCGCAAACTATCGCTAATATTCTTGTTAACGAAATCGTGTGCCGCCATTCTGCACCAAAAACACTCTTATCAGATAGGGGTCAAGATTTTCTTTCAAATTTGGTGCAATCTATTTGCGATTTATTCAACACACGTAAGGTTAACACAACACCTTATCACCCTCAAACAAATGGGTTAGATGAGCGTTATAACAAAACTCTCGCACACATGCTGTCAATGTATGCATCTACACGTCAGGACGATTGGGATATGTTTATTCCAATGGTCACATTTGCATACAGAACTAGCATTAACGCCTCCACGCAAGAGACTCCATTTTTTCTCTTGTATGGCAGAAAGGCTGTCTACCCAATTGAACAAGCTCTCGCATCAGACAGCTTGGTTCCCAACCCGTACACACAATCCGCTGCAGATACTTTACGAACCGCTTGGGAACTTGCAGGGAATAAGATGCTACACGCCCAGTCTAAGCAAAAATTTTACTACGATCAAAAAGCTAAATCAACGCCATGGTGTAGCGGTGATTTAGTTTACATCTACACGCCCAGCTCAAAACCAAATCGTTCTCGCAAACTCCTGCACATGTAGCACGGCCCGTACCGCATATTGCATGTCCATCCTCCAACCGTACAAGTTACGGCACTACATAGCACGTCGCCTAAAAATAAAATTAAAATTGTACATATGAACCGCTTACAAAAGTGTATTTTAAACACAAAACCAACGACAAGTAAACAGCACACCCCCGAAACAGTTAGCACTACGCCCATTACGCAGCCACCCTTCTCAGTCCAAAATAGAGTGCCGGGCTTCTTTAAGCACTCATATAATCTTCGTTCACGAAAAAACCGGGTGTGCAATGAAGTTTATACTATAAATGTATTTCAGGCGCCCGTCAATCAGCCACACAAACCGATCCATGAGGACAATTGGAAACGCGCCCATCGCAAACCAAGTGATGACGAGAGTGACGTTACTGACACAGCTGAAGAGTCATCCACTAGTGACACCGACAGTCGACGGTCATTCTTGTCGGGACGCCGAGTTGGTAGTGTCGTGTCGTATGTGTCGCCAAATAACTTTCAAGGGCAAGGTCAATTTAGCAATCAGGGCTATTCACCGCCAGTTGTCGTCGTTAACAGTGTCCACACGTTAGCACTTAGCTATCAACGAAACCTCGAAACCTCGTACTCAATGGTACAGAATTTACATCTGCCAAACAGTTGTACGAATACATACATCTTGTGCAAGTCTGTGATGTAGACACCGCAAACACTCTGATAGCCGCACCATATGACAACGATCCAAACGCAATTAACAACGCACTCTTAGATATCCAAGACAACTCTGGCATCAACCTCTCCCCCCCTGGCTGGGTTTTCGCACGCGACAATGTGTTGTTTTGCGTTCTCAGCGAGTGTGCAAAACAGGATCAGTTGTTTGCGGCAGCCCTAACCAATCTTCCAAATTGTACTTTTGTCTCATCAGGCAAAAATCAGTATTGGAACAGCGGGCTTAGCAAAATCGAGTCAGCTAAAACCTCCAACTATCCTGGTCAAAATGTATACGGTAAAATGTTGAAGCAGTTGCAGCGCGCAAAAATTTCAAACATCTGGCCATTTGACCGCCCAAATCTTAATTTGAACACGTGGATCAGTACTAAAACTATTCAAACTATTTTTAGCCGCACGTTTTGCCTAATCATCGACCCAATGCTAGCCGAAGTGGATACTTTGGAAGGTGAAACCGTCGTAGTTGTGGAAGGAAGTATGCGAGACGCCATGGGGAGCCTTCCTCAGCTAGCGTTAGCTCAGTTCGAATACGTTGTTCTGTGCTTCATCCAAGACGCTCAGTTTTCTGCGGCCAAGTGTTATCAACAAGCTCTGCAGCTCGCGGAAAGTTTGCGTATTCACTGTCCGCGCTCGAAAATAGTTTGGTTGGCCCCATTACCCCAAAGACTCTTCTCAGCTCACGCAATCGACCGCTTATCTACGTCAATCCGCAGTGCCTGCAACAATCACCGAATCCGCTATGTCTCCCCTCAGTTCTCACAGCCGCCTCGTTTAACAGATGCCCAGAATGACATCATTGCCAGCTTTTACTACCCAAACGAATACATGCTGAGGCCATCCGGAATACGGAAGGTCATCGCTCACTGGGAAAAAGCCATTCCTGCTCTTCGGTTGGTGACGGTACGATTGGGAGCCAAGCCCGGCCCCAGTCCATCATCATTCGTCATCACCCCAGCCCACTGGAATGATTGCTGAACTTGTGTCCACTAATGCCTGATAAACTCCTAGTTTCTTTTTTTATTATGATACCAGTTTGTTTATTATGCATTCTCCAAATTATCAACTAGCATTTTAATTTTGAAGTATGAACATGCATGTATTCATCTACTTTATAGTACACATATACGTATATGCAATCGCTTTTCAGTTAGTCATGTCAAGTAACCGCTTGCCATTGTATTGTATTCTCGCAATTTACCATATAGTCACATCCTTTTTAGGAGGGGCGAGTGTGAAAGTGTGATTCCTATGTGTGTATTACCTAATGCGCAAATTTAGTTATTGTTATGTCTCCAAAACCGCGCGTATTATTTTATTCACCTTTTCTCACAAACCTTTTGTTTATGCTACCTGCTTGCATAATCTGCAAACCTATGCTAATTTGTGGCCTATAAAAGGCTTGTGTTCGTTTAATAAATGGAACTGTTTTCTTGCTTTAAATCTGCTCTTGTCACATTGAAATCAAAAGAAAACCGAACCTTTAATTTTCATTTTTCTTAATTGTGGTAAAAAATTGTGCGTCAAAACATTACATGTACTTCACAAGCTGGCCAATCTGATATCTGGCTTGATTTTTTGAACTTTTATGTCTCTATTGTGTGATGTCTGGCTCACAAATGGTGATTGGTTACAAATATTGGTAGACATTGGTAGTCCAGTGTCTGGCAGTAATTCGACACCATATGGCATTTTACTAGTTTCTCAGTGAACGTATAATTTCAAAGCTAAAAGTTCTTATTTTGCAGCCTATGAGCAAAACTGCTTTGGCGACACTACCACCTTAAGGTGGTAGTACCAGAATCGCAGTTTCTTAACATGAGGCTATTTTCAAAGCTTTTTTTCAGAAGAACCAGTAAAGCAGGAGTAAAATGGCCACTATTTTCAAAACAAGACTCAAACCTGTCTACTTTCATGTTTTAATCGCTGATAAAATCTCACGTTAAGACTAGCTACTCCATTGGCTTACAGTTCAGCAAGCCAATGCGGTAGCTAGTCTTAACCATGGTATCTTACACCGATACACCGAATAAAAAATGCTTTGGGTGTTTTTTGGTGTAGTTTCAGAAAATCATAATCTATTTACTCATAGTGTATAGATCTGTCTGCGATTATGGAACTACCACCTCAATTGTTTAAAAAGATAAAATTGCTAGTTAAATGTTAAAATAAATAATTGACTAGCTAATAGTTAATGGTTAAGTTAAAATAAATAGGCTGGTAGTTAAAAGCTAATAGTTAAGTTAAATAAAAACTGGCTAGCTAATTAACAGTACTCCGCAGTCACTCAAGTTGTAGAAGCATTGCAAAAATTGCGGTTTTTAAGTTGGTGCTTCGAGAATTTGCACGTACTTCAAAAATTGTAATTTCTAAGTTTCACTGTCATGTTGGAATTTAGCAAGGTGCGCGGTATCAAATTGAGCATTTTTGCAAAAGCGATTGTTCCAACGTTATTTTGCGTCTGTCACATGACTTGAGAAAACCCTATTCGCAGTAGTGTTGTTTTAGTATACCATAACTAGTACTAAAACTAGTTTTAGTATGTGATACTAAAACTAAATCAAATTGGCTATACTATAACTATAACTAAAACTAAACTAAATTCAGGCCGCTATACTATAACTGTATCCAAACTAAACTAATTTCAGAGCGGTATACTATAAATAAAACTAAACTGAATTCGGGCTTATACCAAAACTAGTTTTAGTACACAAAACTAGTTTTAGTAAGCCTCTTATACTAAAACTAGTTATGGTACAGCCGCTTACTAAAACTCAGGAGTTTTAGTAAGCGGTGAGAAAGTAAATTACGCAAAGCAGAATTGCTAGTGCTAGTTTATTTTTCATATTTTTACCAAATTAACAGGTCAAGTTTAATCCTATATACGATTTAAAAATTATGCTAAAAAATGGCATTACGAAAACCCCGGACTAACTCAAATTTAATCGTAACATAATGATATTTTCGTCCAGGGTTTAGTGTAGGCAGTGTCATGCATAGCCTAGCTACATAGTTTCATATGTTTATTTTGCGAATACTTACCAATGGGCCTTTCTTTTACCGGTCTAAGAACTACCGAGTAAATTTTAGTCTAAACAGTTTTTAAAATCGTGCTCAGAATGTCATTACTAAATTTCGTAAACTTAACATACCTAACTTTTAGCACACTGCTATTTGAGTCGAACTGAACAAACTTAAACTATGCACGTCAATGTTAACCATATAAGTTATATCGATTAAGTTTTTAGGGGTAGTTTAGTAAAAGGTTTGGACTATAATTAAGTCGCTGACTTATTTTAACTTCAGTTTGTTTAGCATGATAAGCCATTCCTCACATCCGACTAAAAATAAATAAGTTTACTTCGCTGAAGATGCCTAGCGCAGAGGCTCAGGCGCAGAGACTAAAAAGTAACTTTAACTAATTGACTTTAATTGCAAAAAAACTAAAGCTAGAGTTGAGTAGGATGCAACACTATAATCGGAAAAACACGCTTGCCGTAAAAATGCCTTTATACTAAAACTCCATACTAAAACTATACTATAACTAAAACTAAAACTCCGGCAAAAAGCTTATACTATAACTAGAACTAAAACTAAACTGAATTTCAGCCGCTATACCATAACTGTATTCAAACTAAACTAATTTGGGGGCTCTATACTATAACTGTATCTAAACTAAACTAAAATTTCTATACTAAAACAACACTAATTCGCAGGGCACACATAACTCAATTCAAACTTTATCAATTTGGACAATCTATAGCTCGTTTGAAAGGTTTTTGAATGTCTGGGACGCTAAATTTTTTGTTTTCGAAATTGGTTCTAGATTTTGAGTTATAACGATTTTTAACTTTTTATGCAACTTTAACGACAAATATCTCACTGCAAGTATCGCATTTTCACTGCAACAATTATCTCTCATTTTCATTTTCAGTGCAAATTTTATTACATATTTATACAATAGATCTGCCCCAAAAGTATGCAGTCTGATTTCTTGACATGTGTTGCTTACATTTTTCATTTTCTAGGCAAATTATGTTTCAAAGTTTTAAAAAAACTCTGACTTCTGGGGTCACCCGCCCCAAGACGGTCGCAACCGTGGTATATAAGTGACTCCTATATTTCACAAATTAGTACAGCTAAAAATGTTGGCTGAGCTCTCTTTCTAATATTTTTGGATACGCCCCTGCCCCTAGGTTTGAGGATATAGGGGATTTCGGATCATTAGGCGAAAAAATGCCGTTTTTCCGACATATTCCACCCCTTTTAGTTTTAACAAGAGTTTTAACACCAATAATTTCACTCTAGACTTTTATTAAATGAGGTTACATCCATTTTGGGGGCTAGAGATCAAATTGGGGGCTTGACTGACAATGGGGGTCATATATTTTTATTAAAAGATGAGGTAAGAAGCGCTTTAAGGCCAAGAATAATTTTCCCCCCTCACCGAAGATTGACCATGGTAGTTATAGCATCTATCTCGTGCAGAAGAAGCGTAATAACCATTGAAGAATCACCAGCGAATAATAATGAAGTTACTAAAGCCCAAAATGTAAAATTGCACTTCAGAACTACCTTACCGTCATTTTTGGACATCAGAAAAAACATGAAAAAAAGAAAAAACCTGAAAAAACTGTTTTTTTGGGCCATAATTTTGCCAAAAAAACCAAAAGTCCGTGTCCGTAAGCAACTAGCCAATCAATTTGTGGCCTGTATAGTCACGTGTACGTCATGCACATAAAATTCCTTCGCGCATAGTAAAAATATATGAAATCTGTCGTAATTTTAGCTAAACAGCTAGCTTTTTATGTGTGCAGAACGTTTTTATTGACTTTTGTAAACTTGCGTTCATGCACTCGTCTGCTGCACAGCAAAGATATTGGTGTTATATATTTTATATGCATACGCATTGTTCATACAGTGTCCGTAGCAGTATGAATTAATGCTGCTGACGGACACGGACAGTAACCAATGTTACGGACAACCTTCCGAACACGGACACGGACAACTACAGACAGTTCCGCACTATTATGAACTAGGCTACATATACGGACACGGGCACGGTCTCGGATACGGACAGCCCTTACGGACAACTATGAACCGGGCTTCAGGGGTCGCGTATATATATTGACGAGCCTGAGCGAGCTACAAAGTATACTTGTGTAATACACTGTCTGATATGACGTTAACAATTTCTTTAATAGTTGTCGAAAAAGTTTCTAATACGTCTGCATTCTGTAGTTTATACTATAAATCAAGCTCGGACTATAATCCCGGCTTCAGTGATTTTATTGATTCATGAATACCGAAAAGCTCGGATGAAATGCTATTAGAGCTACATAGGCTTTAAGCCTGAATTGACAAAAAAGTTCAGATAAAACCAAGCGTGTGTGCAATCCGGGCTTTTTATCAGGCTTTTTCAAACCAAACTTACTGCCAAAAAGCCGAGCTTTTTATCCCGACTTTCATGAAGACCGGCCTTGGGCCGACACATTTTCAATGTAAATTTTATTTCAAAATTCTAAAAAAGCTGTAGCTTCTGGGGGCTAAACTACATAGCTTTAGAAGAATTTAGAGATCCAAAACTGGAAGCCATTGTGCGGTATGCCAAAGCTACAAAAAGACTAATAGACTAACATTGTTAACAAGTTAAGTAAGCCTGCGTACAAGGTCTATTTAGGTGCAGCTTAAGCCGGAAGGGTGAGCTTAATACGGGGGCTAGGGCCCGTGCACGTGGCCCGTTTTCTGACAGGCTATCATCATCATCATCATCATCATCGTCATAATCATCATTGTACGCAAAGTTAGAGGTTTACATTTTACAATTAGTCTGGGAAGATTTCCGATGGTGTTTGCTTCCTGATTTTAAGGGGGGGAGCTACCCAAGTCAAAAATCAAAGTTCTCCAATTTTGCTTATTTTCACATATGTTACTCCCCCAAGGTACCCCAACCTCAGATAAGTACAATTAAGCTTGAAGGTGCACTTTTGGTTCGGTGCATTTGTCAGTGTATTTACATAGGCAAAAGCACGCAAAAAAGCCTAAAAGTAGCTCTTAGATGGACAGTTCTGACACAAACCACATTAAGCCAATCAAGCTGAAATTTGGCATAGTAGTAGCTCACATGTATGCGCAAAATCGTATAATCCGGATTTTTGATATGTATTTTCAATTCTAAAAGCGAGGGCGAAATGTGAAAAAATGGCCGTTTTTTGGGCCCGCCAAATTTGAGTGATTTTACATTTGGCGTCAGTGCTCAGGCCATGGGCAAAAATTAAAAAAATGGATCATAGAGGTTGAGATATGACATTAGGCTATCGAATCATGTAAAAATCAGCTTCGTTAGTATTAGCAAAAATTTCGAGTAAAGGAACGCTTTGTGAGCACAAAAAACTTTTTTTGCGCCTATGATTTACACGCAAAATTGAATTTTGGGAGTCCTCAGCAAAAATTTGTCAAAAGCATTGGTTCCAGTTTGTTACATCGGCGATGCGCCTTTACTAGGGCTACATTGCAAATTTGAAGCGAATCGGAGAACCTAAAATTTTCACTTTTTCAAGTAGGCCCCCCTTAAATGCCTAACAGCGACTGGTACATTGCGAAGCTCTTCAAGCCTCGCCATAGACTTTGCACGAAGTCACGAGCCTTTGTTCAAAAGAAATGCCTACTGAGCTGCCACAAATTAGTCCATCATAGGCTGTGGTCTCAATCTGAGCCGGTGATGAACCACGCTCATATCACAGACAGGATGTCTGGACAACTAGAAGTATTAAGATACCCGACGGATTAGAAAATCTGGAAACATAGTGTGGTTCAGCGACGGATCAGTGACTGAAGTAGGAGCTGTAGCTAGTATAATCTGCACAAGTGATTACACAAAAATATCTTCCCCATTTATGAGTTTATGCCACCGTTTTTCAGGCAAAAGTCTTAGCAATTCTCAACTGCGCAGACCATATGCTACGAAGCCGCTTCTCCGACAGGAATGCTCTCCTCTACAGTGACAGTCGCGCGGCTCTGTCAGCAGTTTGAAACGTTCCAAGACAAGCCGGCGTAGCAGAGAATGAACATGCAGATGCACTAGCAAAGGCTGGAGCCAACCAAACATTTATGGACCCAGAACCAACTTTGGGTATTATGACAAGTGGGAACAGACTTTGAAAAACTTGAAAATTAACGCCAAAATAGCGAATAAACAACCAGAAGAGGCTGCAGACAATCCAAGATGCTTATGCAACACAGAGACAAGAAAGTAACGAATTTTTACAATGGCTCCACAGGAAATGGCTTCGGGTCATTTTAGAAATTGTCACAGAACACATCTGCCTAATTGTCATCTAGACGAAATGGGCGTCCTCGAGGCAGGCACTTGCGAACAGTGTAATTTTTTAAAACCAGAGACTACAGCACAATTTTGGATTTATGCGAGTGGCTCAACACAAGTCGTTTTTTCGAATTCGGCAAGGACAAACTAGCTTTAGAAGAATTTGGAGAAAAAGACTAATAGACTAACGATGAAAGTCAGGTAAGTCTACATACAAGGTCTATTCTGGTGCGGCTTAAGCCGAAAAGGTAAGCTTAATAATACGTGCAATGGGGCTACAGCGCCTACACGTGGCCAGTCTCCCTACATGCTGCCATCATCATCATCATCATCATCATCATCATCATCATCCTTATCAAGATCATCATTGTAGTCACAGTTCAAGGCTTACAATTAGTGTTGGAAGATTTCCGATGGTGTTTGCTTCCCAATTTTGAGCAAACTTATACTGGTTCAAATTGAATGGATCAGCACAGCATATCTAACGAAAACATGTTATCCAAAACAATGGCCCGTATTCACATACTAAGTGCTAGTCACATACTAACGCTAAGCGTTTGCTAAGTGTTAGCGCTCATTTTGCACTAAACTGTTATGCACAAAATAAACGCTAAAAATTAGTGTTACACTAAACTTAGCGTTTAGCAAATTTATTGCTTAGTTTTGGCTTTGGCTTGGAGTGCGCTCCCTGCTTGATATGGATCCGGAATTTGTTGCTTATTGGCATTTCCATACTGGTATTTATAAATCCGATTATGGATTTATTTAAATTACTGTTGTTTATTCAAAATATATACTTTTCTTGAACTGAAAAGTTGTAAAAATTATAAGCAGTTAGATTCCTGAAAAATGCAAAATAGGCGCTATAGGTTTAAAGGGCGATATCGCAGAAAATACAACTTTTGAAGTAGTGGTTCTTGAAGAATAAAATCAAGGTGCTCTACCAAAAAATGTAAAAAACGAATTTGTAAAACAAAGTGCATTTTTTATTTCGGGCGATTAAAAGACCAACAAGGCTCGAATTGGTCGGAAAATGTCACTAATATATCCTAAACTGCATGCCCTTCCTTTCCTTAGCGGCAAACAAACCTCCCCCATGCTCCCTACCCCTTCCATACACAATCCACTAGCTAAGCGCTTAGCGCTTAGGGAGCTCCCAAGGTCCCTAAACTTAAGCGCTTAATTCTAAGCAAAACACCAAACTTTAAGTATGTGAATACAAAACCAAAACTCTAAGGTAAGCGTTAGTGTTTGCTTAGCGATAAACACTAAGTATGTGAATAACACTTAGCGCTTAAACACTAAGTTTAAGCGAGCGTTAGTGTTAGTATGTGAATACGTGCCATTGTGTTTTCAAACATTGCTCTTCACAGTCTATTTTTGTATACTTCAGTTGGATTGTTTTTCTGATAGATAACAAGTAAAATTTATAATATGATCAGGTAAAAGTGCTGAAGTGATTACAGCTTAGCTGAAATTAATTTGATATCGAAAAACTGAAGAAAAAGTAGAAATAGGTAAACTGGAGAAATGATAGAACTTTAGGCTAACAGAAAATATTACATAGATCTCTGTTTAGCTCAAAAAGTTAGATCAAAATTACACGCAGGTGTTAAAATCGCAGAAATCATTTGTAATTATTTTGAGCAATACCTTTAACTGAAAACTTCCAAGTAAATTAATGTCCTAAATTAGCATGCTGTGGGAAATAGATTATTAGAAATTTGCTTGCTTGTCGAAACTTTACAGACTTGAATAAAACTGCTTTGTTCACCGACCTAGGGCCTAGTCCTTTACCGAATTAAACGAACTGGACTTATTTTAGTCCGAGGTTTTGGAATGATAAATCGTACCTAACTGACTAAACGAGATAAAATCAGTCTACGGCTTAATTTTAGTCCGAACCGATTACTAAACTACTACTGGTCTAAACAGATTTAATATGCACGCTTAACATCAGCATGCGTTTAGTATGACTAAAAAGCGGCGTGCTAAAATTTATGTCCATTTAATCCGGAGGTTTTGAAATGGCATTTTTTAGAATAAATTTTAAAACTTTTAGCCCGATTAAAATTAACCGTTTTAATACGTTGAAGGAATAGGCCCCTAGAACAGGTATATACAACCCTGTGTGTGATTTCCAAAAAGACATTGTGCAATTTCTTTAGTGACCATTTTATTTGGGGGACACGAATTGCACTACGGACGGCCATGCTTAGAATTATTTTGTTGTTCAAGTTTATGTCCAAGTATCAGAGATGCACGGGAGCAATTAACGAAAGAGCTGCTTCGACCCACGTGGAGGCGCGGGACGAAGAACATCGAAGGTTTTGATTGTCAACTCATTTGTGGGTGACAATTTGGGCTGCAGCTGGTAAATTCGCGACTTTTCATTTGAGAGGGGTGTCCGCTGTCTAAAACGGGAAGAAACATACCCTCTTACTCAACCTACCTAACCTAACCTACCTACCAGAAATAACCTGTAGGTGCATTCATGCCAATTATACATCCAACTACCGTACTACTCTTTAAATTAAATATAAAGTTTCGTTCAATTAATTTATTTGTACCTAACATAAAAATAATTTTAGTGTCGTAAAGTGCCCAATTCTATTTATTGTTTGCTCCCATGTAGTGCTAAATAAATTCAGTTCAGGAATATTCGGGAAGTGTTACAAAAAATAAATAGAAACTGCGCATGAAAACGTTTTCAAAAGACAGTGAACAAACCAAAATTATCGTATAGTCGGAGCTTGAGTAAGTAACAGCTTACTTAATTAAAATTGAATCGATAGTCAACTACAAACTACAAACTACAAAAACATATCTAAACTACATCTAACGTTAAATGTAAGTGCAGCGCGAATATTTGCTTTTCTGCTTTCAATAATATGATTAAAATCTATAGCATGTGAAAAAATATAAGAAAACAGTTGTCATAATCTTTGAACAGTAGACTAGAGTAAAAACTTCCAAACTAATTGAAGTCTTAAAATAGCAGCCTATGAGAATCGTCAACTATTTATTGTCATGGTTCAAACAAACTCTATCAGTTATCATTCTTTCGTGCCAAAGTAGTTATTTTTATCACAAATCAGACCAAATAGTTGAGAAGAAGAAGTAGGATTTTTCTAAACACCGTACTTGCTCAAATGGACTAAACGCTAAGCGGTCAAAAACATGTTTTTTAGTTAAGCATTTAAAGTGTTCAAAAACGTTTGAATGTTTAAACCCGTTGTTGACCTTTAGGATTCTTAGCTTTGTGTTTTAGTTATTTCTGTCTACATATCAAGGAATAGTATGAATTCCACCGAAAGAGTTTGGACTTTTTTCGAAAAAAACGCCTTGGTCCAGTACAACCTTTACTGGATTATTTCTGGCTTTGGGTTGATTGGAAACTTCTTGGTCATGCTGGTAATTATAACATCACCAACGCTTTATTCTCGACAATATTACTTACTGGCAGGATTAGCTAGTAAGTTTGTAAAATGGCTGATGAATGCGCAGTTATGTTTTACATAAAATGAACCCATTAAAGGGAGTCATAGCCATAAGTCACCTTATGGCGTATCTGCAAGTAGGCTTCAATTTTAAATTCAATTGAAACCTTAAATTTAGCTTTGAAACATTTTACTTCAAATCTTTCTATTTAAATTGGCACAAATGTAATAAACGTATTTAGTGATCTGCAAAGCTGCACTTCATTATGTATTATTTAACCTAGAATATGACCCAACTTTGAGATCAAGCAACTTTTCTGACCGAAGACACGTAAATTTTTTTAAATAAGTTATATTTGTCTTCCACAGCTGTGTGGTTCAATTAGTTTTTTTATATTTAAAGATAATCGGTTATTTTAGACTAATTCAGATAAGAAAAAGACAGTTTCCAGATTCTGTGCGTATTACTTCATAGTCACAGTATTCAGTCAGAACAAACAAAAAAATGCCTGGATAACTTTTTTGCTGTTATTGATATGAGTAATTTGTCATCGAAACGTATAAGGTGCTATTTTCAACCGTTAACAATATTAAATAATAAATAAACGTATCGAAGCAACATAATAATTTAACCAAACAATACTCTACTGGTGATTGCAACACATGAATGAAACTATATTGTAGAAATTTGTTTTATTTCTGAAATAAAACAATATAAGACAATATAAAACTATATAAATTTAGTATTAAATATGAAACGGCACAAGATTTTGTAATTTTGATGATTAAAAACATACAAAATGTTGTAATTTCTACTTCAGGTGGAGATTGGATGACCTGCGCAGGATATTTCGGAGCTGGGGTGATGCGGGTTTACTTCATTATAAGTGGCAAGTATAAAAACAGGGTGACGATGTGGGAATGCACGAAGCGACTGTATGGTCTAATATTTGTGATGGGCAGTGATTGTAGTATACTAATACCACATTTATAAGTCTAGATAGGTTGATTTCTGTTTCCACCAAAAAAATGTACAGTACGTTAGGAAATGGTTTCTGCTGGGTTGCTATCAGTACATCTTGGGCCTTGTCTTTGGCAAACATAATTTATGGGGCTTATACTGCCTATATTGACGACCCAAACAACAAGTATCCTCAAATTTGTTTCGGGAGTGACTCAATGTCTAGTTTTGCTTTTAATATTAGCTTTTTTATAGTTACTATTGGAGGTTTTGTAAGTATTGGAATCTACATAATCGCTTGGATAATTTTGAAACAAAAGTTTAAGGGAGTTTCAGGAGCAAACGAAATTGAAAGAATGAATCGAGAAGTTAAAGTTTTTAAATATTTGGGTATTGTCGTTATAACCACTTTTCTAGTAGTTATTATTCCCAAAACAATTGTCACTGTTTCTGTTTATTTCGATCTAATGGTTAGTGTTGTAGGGCCCTATTCATCAATTATTGGTATTATAAACTCCGATATTAACATTATAATTTATTCGTGCCATAATCCATTGTTTCGAGAGGCTCTGTTTCAAAAAATAGAGCTACGTAAAATTTTTCGAGAAAAACAAGAAACCCAAATACAATCACTCGCTCAAACAGCATCTGTCAAGTAGGCTTTAAAAGTATGTCCTCATTCATTTAAGTTTACGTTTAAGTTTAGTCCCTCGATTTTAATTAAGTTTAAGTTTAAGTTCTCATTTTGAAAAAACAATTAAGTTTAAGTTTAAGTTGCTGCCTTAACTTTAATTTAAGTTTAAGTATTTGAAATTTTAGTAATTTAAGTATATATTCAAATAAGTTTTTTCTATTTTTTGCTACTATAATACACGTTTCAGTGTTACTACGACACTGTACTTGTTTGTGGCAACGTGAACCTGCAACGATCAAATCACAGTGTGCCTGCCATAGTGGCGAAAAAATCGTGCTTCAAAAAAAAATAACGCTTCAATATAAAAAAACCCACTTTTTCACGTACCATTGTTTGTACTTTGTAGGTATTTGCGGGGGGCCTGTGTGAGAAGCCTGTGAGACTTTCAGTATGCTTCATTGGGTGTATCAATAACAGTAATAAGTAGATAATAATAAATAAATAATTAAAAGATATACAAGAGTCCTTAATATGAACCGTATGCCACTCTTTTGGACACCAGATTGACCGCCGCGGACATGCTGCGACCATCATCTCGTGATAAAGGTCATAGGCTAATAAGTTTTCTACTACAACATTTTGGCGACCGTCGTGTTTTATTCTTTGCATATTGAAACCGTGGCAATGTAGAGCTCTATAGATTGAGTCTCAAAATACTAAAGGTTAATGGTGGTTTTGTGTACGGTTTGCACGATTCGCACATAATGATTCGTTGCGTCTTTTAATAGGGTAGTGTCGGGAAAATAGTCGATTCTGCCCGAATGTAAAACTTCATTGGACGATAAATCATTGTTCTTTATATATTCTGAAAATATGCGTCAAGGCAAATATTTTTGCCAAGTTTCAGCAAAATTGATGCAGCATACAGTTAGCAGTGAAGTTGCAAAGTCGGAAAATCGACGTTTTGAAAACCTATTCACATTCGATAAATTCGTCACAAATATAAAACTTTTTGTTTAGATTCTTTACACAGACTAAAAACACATATACTATTGTTTATGAACGCAAAATTTAGTGCAAACTGGGTTGCGGAGTAGTACCTGTTTGAACTGTTTTTTTGAAACGGCCCAAGCTGTCTTGGTTCTATTCCGAACCTATTGCAGCTGAAGTTCTTAGCGCCACACCTGTTCGTGCGCCCTACGCCAAGCCGAAATTTGAGCGAGCATGTCCAGCAAGCTGGACAAGAGCAAGCTCGCAAGCTCGACAATTTATAGTGGTTGTCATTGTTGCAGAAGTAGGCAGCAGTAGTGGACTGACTAAACTCTTGTTTCCAGGCTTTGTATTATATTTCATAATATTTGTCGTCTCGCAAAGCAGCCTCAGTTTGAATCAAGTCTGCATCTGCTGGCATGTTTTATCGGGTCATCGAGCACACCGCAGCAACCGTGCGCGCCCTCAGTCAGCAGCATAAAGGTTATGCGTCGGCCATTCAACAGGAGTCGTTATGTTGTAGCTGCAGTGGTTTATTTTTCGGCAGATGTGAAAGGTGAACTAAGATAACTGACCCTTATATGATCGATAAAGGTTGGATTGCTCCTGTTCTGAGTTATCTTCCCGTTTATAGGTCTTTGATCGGCTTTGTAGAATTCATTCAAATTGTTTACTTCTCATTTTTGACCACATTTGGCTCCGTCGTACTTCGGTTGCTAACTGCTGTTGTGAATGTTCAACTCCATAATTATATGATTTTCTAGAATTCTTGTAATTTGTTGCATTTTTCTTCACTTGCAGTCGATTTCGATGATGATTATAGGCGACATACTCGCTAAACTTGTTATAAATATTTTGTGTGTTCTTGATTTAAAAACTTTACTGGAACCAGCTCAGTTTTTCAATTCGCATGCGGTCTTTTGCACAAAGTAGAACTATTTTGTGCCTAAAAGAATACTATGTATATATTGAAAGTCAACCCACACAGCTTATTCTTAACAACTACTACTTATCGTAATTTGACACCTAACTTATTCTTACCTAATCCAACCACGTATAAACTTTAAACCTTAAACCTTAAATCTGTGCAGTGAGAATGTGCAATATGCTCAAAACATACATACATAGGTGTCAATAATAAAAAATCATAACCATTCACAGAATAAACTGAGTTGCTGGGGTCTGGGGGCGGCAGTCCCCAGAAAAAATTGGATAATTTTTTTTTATTTTTATGCCAACTTTTGTCAGTTGGAGACGTATCGGAAATTTTTTCCGGCGAACCACAAAAACCAAAGGGGAGACCCTTGGTCTTTTGCGAGTCAACACTCTCTTATAAGTTGGACAAAAAAGGCAGGGTTCAGACCCCAGAACCCCCCACGGCACAGGAAAAAATGAGTACGAAAACTATACAAAAAATGTTCAAAAAATTTTGTATAAATTTTGTGCTTTTTTGTATAAATTTTGTACAAATTTTGTATAAATTTTGTGTAATTTTTGTATAAATTTTGTATTTCTACCTTGGCAAGTTTGTATAAATTTTGTATAAATTTTGTGCTTTTTTGTATAAATTTTGTACAAATTTTGTACAAATTTTGTAAAAATTTTGTACTTACTTTTTTCCGTGCTTGTACGCTCTTGACGTCACATCAGACACTGTATGTATTACACAAGTACATGTAGCAAAAGTATTCGTGTAGAAGGGCAAATGCAGCGTAATGTACATGTGTATACATGCATAGGCTTTGATAAAAGATAATAACAAGCAATTGTAACCCACAGAGTTGCATGGGTCGGGGCTGGGGGCGGCAGCCCCCAGAAAAAATTGGGAAAATTTTTGATTTTTATGCCAAATTTCGTCAACCGGAGACGCATCAGTGAATGTTTCCGGCTGCACCATAAAAACCAAACGAGGGACTTTTGTGTAAAAATCACTGGGAAAAAAATTTCGGGGGGGGGGGGAAGTCCTCCTATTCTCCGCCCTGGGTATTGCCTTGAACTCAGAGGCGCACAATTATGACAAATTTGGCTGCAGAATCAGGTCATTCGTAATGAAATTATATGCGTAACGAATTACTATTTTATCGCTAACAAATTTCACAAGAAGTGGGCCTGCAAGTTTTTCGAAACACAACCGAGCTCTCGCACAAAAATTCTGCTTGAGTCAGAAGATATGCCAGACAAGACAATAAGCCAAAAACACGAGCCTAAATGAAAAGCCAGTCATTGACATTTAAGTATAATTTAAGTTTGGCGAAAAATTTCAGCAAAAGAAAAAAGCTCAAAAAATTGACATTTAACTATAATTTAAGTTCAAGTTCTAATTTTCAAAACCATTTAAGTTTAAGTTTAAGTTTAAGTTGACACCTTTAATTTTTGTTTAAGTTTAAGTTTAAGTTCACATGTCAATTTTGAATAAGTTTAAGTTTAGGGGCATACTTTTTTAATTAAAGTTTAAGTATACTTTTTTAAGCCTACTGTCAAGGAGTCTTAAATTTCTGTTGATTTGTCAGTCTACATTATGCGTTTTTCCTTTGTCGTTTCGTGCTGTTTAATTGTGTTTGACCATTGTTGATGTAGGTATTTTTAAAAATATGCTGTATTAAGCAAACATAGCACGTCGTATTAAACTTTATGCATTCATTCAGTTTTATAATACTTTTTAATAAATGACTAATAAACTTGATAATAGTACTTTTTAATAAATGATTATATATCATCACTGGATTTTTTAGTTTTTTAATGATTCAAATTTTGATAGAGATAAAGTTGAGGCAGTTACATTCAAGTCCATAAATATTTTCGAATTGCAAAATTTATTCTGGTGTTTAACAAACTTATGTTTAATTTTTCTTATGTAATGATATTTTTTCTTAAAAATTCTGAAAAATTTTGTTTAAAAATGATAAATCAAGAATTTGTGCACAAAAGAATTATTTATTAAACTTGAAATAAATGTAAGTTAAGTTTTATAATTGTTAAACCCTTAACTAGAGAGCAGGCAAGTATACTTCAGAGAGTGCGAACTGAGCGATTAGTACGTGTGCCGGAGCCGTCCTATTCAAAGAATAACGCTTATTTCCGAGCTAACTTTTAGAAACAGTCGCTTGATAAAACACTCAACAAATCTGTTTCACCAGAGGTGTCAGGGCAAGATCACAAAGTCTATAGGGCCTGACTAACGCCAAATACTGCACTAAGCTGCACCTAGAACAACAGTTTGTAAAAGATCAATTTTTACTAACACTGAAAACGACGGAATATCAGAATACAGTCCAGTGGGCAAGAATTGAGAATACACATTATGAAAGCCGGAAAACTCAATAGTACAATAAAACATACGTTTATGCGCGTCAAATACGGTCTCCAAACCTTGTGCAACATGCCCCCCTCACAGAATTTAGGGCCTAGTTGGATATAAGAAACAGATTTTTACCGGTTTTTACACGAAAAAAGTCTTAAGTCTTTACACGAAAAGAAAGCTACTACTAAGCTAATAAAGTTACTACTAAGTAAAGTTAAAGCTTAGAACTGTTTACCCCTTTGTTTTACATCACAGCCTTACTATGTGCGTGTAATTTCTAGCAATCTGTAATTGCGCTAATTTAGGATCTACTAGTGTGAAGTATGTCTAGCATACTGTGAATATGTGAAAGTGTGGAAAGTGTGAATAGAGCTGAAATGATAGCCAAAGTACGTCTAAGGAAACTGTCATAAAAACAAACGGTCATTATATTCACGCTTCTTCAAATTGACGTGAGTGGTTTGGCTTAAAAGTGACATGATTTTGTAACGAATTTTAACGACGGTCGGTAGTGTTGTTTTTCGGCTGCTGCCTTGTGTCCCTTGTATTTCTGTATCTGCCCCATGCGCTGTTTCTTCAAATAAATGGTTTTCTATTTTTCGTATATTTATCTTTAAATAAATGATTTTCTGTGCGTTTTTCTGTGTTTTAGGTTAGGTAGCGATGGCTTCAGGTTAGGCTTAGGCTTGGGGTAGTTTTCAGGCTTAGTGAGCGACATAGGCCGTAGGCCCTACCTTCTGGTCAGGGGAGTCACGCTTCAGTCTCTTGGGTAATCTACCTGACTGCCACAAGGCACCCAGGACAAAATTGTCACTGAAATATTGAAGATAGAAATTTCGCAAACATAATAGATGAAATACTGGCTCTCGGCAAGGCTTGATCTTTGTGGAGCGATCTCATTGGCTGAGGCAGCAATGCTGGTGTAAAAGAGGCTATTTCTCGTTGTAAACATGTCAATATCCAATAGTGGCAGCCACCGCCCTTACAACATAGCAAAATAGTGTTGACAACTTTTAAACTTCCTAACGACTTTTAAAGAACTTTTTAAACGTCATTGGAAATGTCCTTAATTTTGTGATTTTGCTGCAAGAAACTCCATGACTCGACTTGTAATTTATACTACCGATTCGAAACGATGCAAACTTCTACTCTTCTGTGCCCATAACTATTGTATGTGTGTTTTGATGATCAAAATCAAAAATCAAAATTGCGCATCAAAATTAATTTAGATTTTTGATGCAGCATCAAAATCAAAATCAAATTAAAATTTGACCACGCATCAAAAATCAAAATTAGAAATATTAGTTTTTATTAGCTCTGCATCAAAAATCAAAATCAAAAATCAAAAACGTTTTTGGATTTGCATTTTTGATTTTTGATTTTTCCTGCTGCGCCACAGCGCAGCAGGCTTCTTTAGAATGAGCTGTCGGGAAAATAACGTGGAAGTAAATGAGAGTTGTGTGCGCGTCTCCGTCTGTTTTTATCAGTGTAATTGTGCGGATGTAGGTAAACGTGAGTGTGTGTTTGAAATGTGTCTGTTCTGTGGCTCTGTTTATTGTAATCTATGCGTCATTGTAATCAACTACGTACGTACGTAAACATGTGATCAAACCGGCTCAAGTACACACTAACAAAACATGAAGCTCATTTACATATATTTTACAAATGCATTGTTTACGACCACAACATTCACAACGTCCAATATTCAGGCTCTGTATGCTTGCACAGTATAACTTACATATACATTAATACATAGTTTTTATAGTAAAGTCTTGAATCGCAGAGGCCTCGATTTCACTTTGATAATATAATATCTGACACACAGTTTCAAGTTGTACATTGTTTTGCACAATTTAACAAACACCGTAATTTGGAATACAAGTAAAATGGAATTGATCATAGCCACAATGGCGTAAACTAGCAAACTGCTTAACGGAAAATACGCAGGCTCACAATGCACTGTTACAGCAAGCACGGCATTTGCAGTTCTGTAAATGGCAATATACCTAAAGTCCTAAATAGACCCTATAAAACTGACTCATTTTCTTCGGTCATAAAGCCGATGAGAAGCTACTACTTATGTAGTCGAAACGAAGAACCGATATCATGAGGCGTATTATGAGCTTCCAAAAGTGGCAAAAATGAGTCACCAGCTTATGCAGATTTTCATGATAATGCTAGAAACTGTTTACTAAAGTCTGACCATAAAATGCTGGACCTTGAGACGAAATCGGTGGCGTAATTTTTGTGACTACTCGCTGTACTTTGACGCCCACCATTTGTTCTTTTTGTAATGAAATCGCGTGTTTCTTTTTGTCTCAAACTGAGGGCCAGCGTTTTTCCTGTCGCTACCACAGTAGCGACAGGACCTTACATTTGATTTGCCCTAGCGAATTACACGTGTTACGTGTAATCGCTTGGACAAAATTGTGTGTGTGTTTGTGTGTAAACTTACCGTTATGTGTGATCGTGTTTTGTATGTAAGCTGGCCCAGGCGGCGAGCTAGCCAACTTTTGTTGTTGTTGCTATTGGTGTTAGTTTTGTGGGTTACTGTAGGCCCAAAAATAGCAAACGGAGTGTTTTTTATTTAATTTTGGTGTTTTTTTTATTTCCAAAGCACCCGACATTTTTTGTTTCAAAAACTATGGGATGGATTCAAGTAATTTTAAGTTTGTTTAGGTAGCTTATAAAACAGGCAAAGTTCCACCAACTAATAAGTAAAATACAGCAGCTCAAAGATATTGAAAAACAACTAGTACTTTCCCCCACCCAGAATTTGCCAACTACCCACGTATGAGTTCCACCATGTAGCGGTATGAGCAAAAATAGTTAAAAAGGCCATGTTCAATCAATGATGCCTGATTTAGACTGTTTTTACCAGAATTTAACCGTTAGGTTTAAACCTGTCAGTGCCACACATTTCTGTGCTGTGAATTGCAAAAAATTACAAATTTAAGACATGACTTATGTAATAAATAACTAGCCCAAAAAAATTTAAAAAAGTTCCAAAAAATGTTTTGGGTCTGTATTCACCGATTTTTGCATGTTTATGTGTTATTGCGAGTTGCAAAGTTTTATTATTCTTGCATTGAATGGTATGACAAAAAGTTTATAGTTGGTTACTGGTTGGTACTTCGTTACCAAAATAGCGAAGCTTTGCCCTAAAGAATCAAGTAAATTGCAAGATTGTATCTTCCTACAGGAGTCTTACAGCCCTATGTCCCTTCAACCGACAAACTTACGAAATAATCACGCCACGATCTGAACTTCTACACTATTAGTGTCGATTATTTCGCAATTTGGTCAGCTGAACGGACATACGGCTATAGGCATAAATTGGCCCTAATGCCAGAAACCATTCCGAATATTAAAATATAGTGGGCAGCGACAGGTTTAACTTCCTTTGAAGCAAATTCTTCCAAGTGATTTAGCTTCTACCGAATACGATTTGCATTCAAAATTACTGATACTGGTTCAGACCGCAAGGCTGGTCGTGGCCATGGATAAGAACTCCATAAATTTTGCATGAAATTGCTGCTTGTTTGGTCAGACATCAGATAATTACATCGTGCACATACGTATGTACTTATGTGCTGCGCAGCAGGTTTTGGTTCACTTCGTGAAAATATGGGTTGGATATTTCCAGGCCATTTTGCATTGGGCTTTGCTAGTTGATTTTTGATGCAGCGTTCAAAATTGTCACACCACAGAGCCACGAAACAGGATTTCATACACGCACACATCTATGTGGTAATATTAATCAATAGTGGCCTTGCTCTTCTCTATCGTTCTGCTGCGTCTGTATGACTTGACCGTACATCGTATTCAGTATTGTTGGTTGCCATTAGGTCACTCACTAGTTTTCAGGTATGGAAGTCGCATATATAGTAATATATAATTTCACAACTTATATAGACTGGCCTTTCCTGTTGGCCCACAGCCCAATAGGTCAATTTTGACTCCGAAATCCTAACAAAATAAACAGCGATTTTACACAGTGCTTACTTTTGCTAGCTCAACAATTTTATTTGTTTTATGTTCAGCCGTATGTCCGTTCATTCCAACCAAATAGCATCGTTTTAGTCGGGAAAGTCCACGTTTGCCTCGAAGTAAAAGTATCAGTTTTGCTCGTATGGCCGCACTGGCCGTCGAGTGTTTTTGACTGACCATGGGCAATGCCATCTAGCAATGGTTAAATGACAAAATAGCAAAATACATAACAGTCACGTGCAACTCGTTCAAAATAAGATAATGTCAATCAAAGGAAAGAGGTAACGCTATGGTTTGGTACTGTATGTATGTGATATGTTGCTTGTTACTTACGTCACAAAATGTTCACTCTAAAGTATAGTGGAATTGAGTAAGGACTCGCTCTTCAGAAAAAAACCATGTTTACGACCCATTGAACACCACACCCTGCAACCGCTTAAGAACTTACATTGCTGTTTTACAAATAGCTATGTGTTTCATTGTACTAACGTCTCAGAAGCCGGTTTTTAGATAAACTGAGGTATTTTCAAGTTTGTTCAAGTAAAGTGGTTCCGGGTTGATTTAAAGTATTTTAACTTAAATCCGAAAATCTTGTTTTTTGTCTCTCTGAAAATATATTCCTACCTGAGCAAAATTGGTTGAAACAAAAAATAGAACTGGTTATTGCCTTACTGCAGTTGTTTTGCGTTTTCTGTTGTATTGTTTTGCATTCACAATATAGCATTCAATGACTACTGAAGCGCACCCAAAGCCCAGGTATAGTATAGTAGATTCATCACAACAACTCAAACAAATTTTGTTATTTGCTTTTAGAAAGTGTTATTTTTATGTTTATTATGAGCAAGTACACGTGTACTTGCTGAATGTAAACATGGAACTTGTGAGTACGATGCTAGTAGTGCTTCAAATCTTTTTAGCAATTTTAATGGACTGATATTATCTTTCTTTAAAGCGTCGATAATGCGTAAAACTAACGTTAATTGAAAATTTTTTAAAACTAAAGAGCCGTGCAATGGCAAAATTTGTTAAGCATCTATTAGTGTAAAAAGTTTCTACTAGTTGCGGTTCCAAGGATATTATCGTTATTATGTTTTTAATGAAAGTAAGGATAGTATAATACGTTTTATTAAGGACGACACTTTTCAACACTAAATTTATCATCTCGACTGAATGTTTTATGAATAATGAATAAAACAGCTTTCTAGTTTGTTGCGATTGAGGATTGAGCTAGTTTTTAAAATATGTGCTATACCATTGACATTTTCAATGAGGTTTTTTTGCCCATGCTAATTTTGCTAGACCTTATGGCTGCTATAAATCAGAAACTATTGTCGTAATTTGAAAAACGAAGCAATTGTTGTTTATGACAGTTGTCATTCTCTTATGGTTATGGTCGCTGCAACAACCATTGTTCTTTGCGTCTTGCTTATGCCACAATTTTTTACCTCAAATAAATACAACTTAGGCAGCAATTTTCATTAGTTTGATCTATGACGATTGTTATGATTTTTAATCATCAATACATATTTGACTAATAACCAATGCAATAAGCCCATACACTCTGCCTAACATTATTCAGATACGATCCTTTAGGTTTACTAAGGGAAAAGCAAGTATTTAAGGATGGATTTGGTATATAAATTGTAATATTGTACGACGACGCTCAAATTTCAAATCTGGCACTGAAGCATTTATGAATGTATATAATTTTATGAATTCAGCAAATTAGCAGCAGTAGTTTTGGTTTCAATCATTTTCTATGCAGAATCAAGATAGTATTGTGGTTTCAAGCCATTTTCAGGCAGACTCAAATAATTGCAGTTTTGTGGTTTGAGCGAAATTTTAGTTTTAACCCATATTTAAGCAGATTCGAATAATGCCGATTCCTTTTCATTCCTATTTAGCATGATAACAGCATAACATGACAAACCTAATAAAACAACAAAGGAAAGGCATGTTAAGGCAGAAAAAATACTACTAGTGTGAACAACTAGTTATGATCAAAAGACCCAGTTCATATAAAGCAAGCAAGCAGCCTGGAACATTATTTGTGAACGTTTACTTGGGTGGGTCTTGCAGTCAATCACAAATATAATAATATTTTTGTTCATAAAATTATATTTTTTACCAGATATGTATCCCACTAGTGACGATAATTGCGAAATATAATTTTCCCACGTTTGACTGAATTGGTTCCTTTTTTCAGAACAGGCGATTATAGGGTAGGTAACGTCATGGCTAACCTTTCTGCTACTAAAAAACACAGCCTGAGTTCATTCAATAAGCCATCACGAATTTCCGCTAAGTTTTCGTCAGTAACACTGTTAAATCCAAGCAAGACCCAGCCATGTCTAACCGGCGAGAAAAGCCCAAAAACTTTCTCGGCGCATAGGTTCTCAAAAATTGTACTCCTGTAGTTACTTACAGAGTAGAATTGGGAAGAGTTCATGCTAAATTAAACTGGAACACGTTAAGAGCAGCCAGGCTTGTAAATTTAGGTTTTGCTTCAGTTAGTTTTTCTTTTGGGCGCCACAGTAAGCCACAGGCTGGTAGGTCTCTAATTTTAATTTTGAACTAAAGTGTGATCAAATCTTGCTGAACGCTGCGACAAAACAGGCGACGTAATTTTTGTGACTACTCGTTGTACTCTGGATTGGTGCAATTCGTCCTTTCGTAACTAAATCACTTGTTTCTTTTGTCGTTTTTCAGCATTTATATATTGGTCGAGCCTTAGCGCACTTGTTTGTCAACATTTAAGTAACATTTACGATTTGCCCACAGAAGTGACGCAATTGTTTTGGGCAAATTGTCCGCATACCAAGTGGACTTGATCTTATTTTTATTCCAGCAAAAAAATGATGCATTTGTCTCAGCAGTTTTTTGAAATCGACAGAATAGGGAGAATACGATAGGCAGAAAAACAAGTGCTTTGCATATGCACTGGCTTTAGAGAAACTTTTGCATTAGATAATAGCTAAAACTGGCTAAAATCACTATCCCTGGAGTGTTATTTATGGCAAGCAAATCACTTAAAATTAGGCCGTGAAATGCTAAAATTTTTCAGTGATTTAAACTAAATTGTTTTGCTTTTCGGCAGTTAAAAGAATAATGTTGGTGTTGAACTGTGAAGCCTGGTCTTTATACGTTTGAATTCGTAATTTTCAGCATTGTCTACTACTTTGATTCTGCCATACATGTATGAAGGGAGGATGGGATGGAACCCCCAAAGAAAAATCGAGGATCCCACCAATTTGTGCCAAAATTAGTAAAAATGACACTTTTTTAGGAAAGTTTTACAGTTTTACAAAATTTAGGGTATTTTTGGTCGATCAAGGGGGAGGGTCTTTTTGCCGGAGAGGCCCCCAAAATTTTGACCCCGTTACTTCTGCCAAGCCGCTAAAAGTAAGGACCTTTTCATAAATTTAATTAACTGGATTAGACATCAGCATTACAGGATTCACTTCAGCAACTAAAAAAATAACGAAAGTTTATATAATTTTATAGAACGACTAAACCGTATTCTTGACAATGTTGAAGCCCAAACTGCTGCGTAGTCAATACCATTCCGTCAATTTTTTAAAGCTCTTGTCGTAAATACAATGTCTATAGCTTTAAAGCTACTAAATAGTCAAACTGATCAAATCTTGCCCTTATTGCTGTCCTGACGCTCTTAAGAACAAGTATGAACCGGGCTTAAGCCATTCAAAACTGTCCACTAATTCTAGTTTCTTTTTAGCAAAACAATTCACAAAGCTCACAAGATCAGTGACATCGTGAATCCATATATATTTTCAGCAATGACCGTTATTTATAAAGGCTCACTGGTACGCTTACTGTTACGATGGCGCGGCAGTCTGTACAGAGCCGTCCTGCCTCCCCTAGTGATATTTCTCACCCTATTTATTGCCATAAACTTATGCTATCGCTTGGCAATGACGACTAAACAGCAGGATGAGTTTGAGAAAGTGGTCGATTTGGCGGATCGGTGGATGCATCGAGTTCCGCTGCATTTTTTTCTTGGCTTTTACGTCAGCTACATTCTGGGTCGATGGTGGGAGATGGTTAATTTAATAGCGGTACCAGATAAAGCGCTGTTGCTGGTTTCAACGCATTTTTCAGGTTAGATAGGTATTCTAACATTGTTTTGTTAATTTTTTAAATTTAAAACTGTTCAATTAAATGTGTGACATAAAAATGCTTTGAATTAGACAATTCCTGGCGTATATACTGTAGGTATAGTGTATACTTTATATTGGCATTGAGACTATGAACACAATTTTTTCTATATTATACAGACACAACGCGCTTATAATAGTATATGTTTAAATAAAAGTTGACCTAATTTGGTCAGAAAGTTTAAAAGGGTATTTTGGACTTTATACCAAAACCCGGTTCATTTGATTGTCATCCTTATCCCCACGCAAATTCTCAAAAGTTACCCCTCCAAATGGCCATGAAGAAAGTCTGGGTATCCAGTTCGCTTTCCAAGGTTTGCCGTGACACTTTTGTAAATTTTTCACATCAGCTGACCGCAAGTCCTGTCCCTATGTTCTTAAGGATAAGTATGAACCGGGCTTTAGTTACGTCGTTAACTAAAAGTCACTCAATACGTAATAATAAATCCTCAATGGCTTCAAAACGAAAAAGACGTTGATTTAACAGAAAAAATTTTATAGTTTAGGTAACGACGAAACTGATAGAAAAATACGAGAGCGAATTGCCAGATGGCTTAATTTGCACTGCGTGCTGACTTGGCGATGTTTTGCGGTGAAGATTTTGAAACGATTTCCCGACGAAATTCATTTAGTGAAGTCAGGCTTAATGACCCAACAAGAATATGAGATATTTCAAAAAACAACTAGCGAACATGGCCGCTATTGGGTGCCGATTCAGTGGTGCTATAAACTCATTGGAAAACAGCTGAAGCTTAAAAGATTAACACAAGAGGCTGCTGACGTATGTTTTTTTCTATTAGATGTTATGTTATGTTGCTATGTTATATTGTTAAGTCTGGTAAGGTATATGACTTCAATTACACCGCGTGCAACACACTCAACGTAAATAAATGCACCCAGGGGTATAGTGACTCGGTTTGTAGCTAAGACTGTCTGAATACGACGTGGTCACCAGTCTGAGCTTGTCTGTTGTATGGGTAGGTTGCGACCCGTTCCAGTGTATGTCGTACAACTGGCGTTATTTGCAATGTTTCTTACTTTTAAAAGTTCACAAGCAAAATCGTCTGCTCGTAGAAGCTAGAGACGCCAAAATGTTTAGAGTATTTTTTAATTTTGCACGTGCAACATTTTTTCGCCAGTCAAACTGAGACACCTCCAAAACAATAGATTCATTGCAAAATTGATTGATTTTGCCAGAATTTTTTGTTTAATACCAAAATCATGAAAAACAATCAAGCTTTGAAAAGCACTATCAAACGAAAATCGGGTCTTTTCTGTTCATTCCCCCACCAGTCTGGAATTTGAAAGTTACTGAGCCGATTTGAATAATTTTTGCACCAATGGACTCCTCTTGACCTCAGGACTTCAACAACACAAGTTTTTATATATTTTAAATTTTTCAATTCAAAATTTTAAAATTTTATACAAAACGCGGATTTTTTTAATTTTCTGAAATGCTAAATGTGTTCTAAACACGAATTTTTGGGTTTTGGATAGCTAAAATTTAGAAAATTTTCAAAAATTTTAAAATTTGAAATTTTTTCAAAAATTTTAAAATTTTTTAAAATTAATTTTTTTGAAGTTCTGAGGTCAAGAGGAGTCCATTTGTGCAAAAATTATTCAAATCGGCTCAGTAAATTCCAAATTCCGGACTGGTGGGGGAATAACAGAAAAGACCCCGAAAATCTGCATAAATAAACATGTATTCCGTTATTTTGCCTGCTTATTTCTTTATTTTAAACCCTAGGGTTTGTTGGAAACCATTTACAGTATCAAAGTGTCAAATGGATCGCTATTGGTTTATGACTGGATCCTCCCACCTCTGATCTACACCCAACTAGCCACTCTGTCAACCTATGGCTATTTCGCTCTCTGTCTGATAGCGCGACAAACCGTTCGTCACGACGCCGCTGACGGCAAATCCACCGACCACTACGTGCCGATTGTGGCTATTCTAGAATTTGTGTTTTACGTGGGGTGGCTGAAAGTGGCTGACATGTTTCGGTGAGAAACAACTTGTGATGATTGTTTGATGATTTTTTGACAACTTCGTATTATGGTGATTATTTGCTGCGCAGCAGGTTTTGTATTACTGAGTGATCATATAGGTTTGATATATCTAGGCATGTGCATTGTGATTACTTAATTCATGCCACTATAGTTCGGAGCTATTTAAGCTGTTCTACGTATTGCGACTGCTAAAACACGTCAGGATGGCCGCAATAGTAGTGGTTTACTTTTTTAGTAAAACAATTATTCCTGACATTTACACTTCTACTTTATTTGCGTACAATTAACGGTTTTGTGATGATACTGTTCTAACTAAATAAATGACAATTGGTTGGTTCAGTAAAGTGTCTCACCGTTAATATGTAATGTAATGTAATTTTTGTTTTACCATTCATGTATATTTCATTGAATATATTTAAATATTTTTAGTGAACCGTTTGACGAAGACAGCGACCATTTTGACATGAATTATCTGTTGGACAGAAATATTCACACGTCCAAAATGATCATTGATGAAGTTCAAAATCATGTACGCTACAGATTTTGATGAATTATGTGACTGTTTATGAATTTAAATTTTTTAGCATTGCTGGCTACTGGACTAAAGCTTTAACTTTTCTCAGTCAGTCTATAGTTACAATTATTTTCTAAAGTCGGGCATAAAAATGCCGGACCGAACCAAACCCGTTATTACAACGATTTTGATATTGAGTCGCACAAATCCCACCATCTGTTTTGTCATAGTGTTCAGTGTTTTTGTTAGACTTTAGAACTACAGAAACTGTGGAATAAACACCTTGATTAACGTTACTAAATGAAATGTGAAGTCTATGTATTACACAAAACCATTTATTTATATTTTATTTTATTTATTTTTTATATATCAGAAGACAATGGTTTTATTTATTTGATTGTTTATTATTTATTATTTGTTTATTATGTTTCAGGAGCTGGGTGAAGAAACAACTACTCTCTTTGACGATCCACATCCTGTGCTGAAACACACTCGGGCCTCCTTCCAAGTAAAAGACGGAATTCCTGCCTTACGACTAAAAGTGAAACTTTCGGACAAAGACAAAGAAGTTCTAGCAAAAACAGCATTTTCTGTACGCGAAGGAAAAACATTCAAGCAAAAGTTTGGGCAGAAAATAGGACCTCACAGCAGAAAACCAGAAGTGGAAAATACAGTTTGAATTTAAAGCCCAAAACATGCTGAAGTAGTGAAGTGTGACCGAAATCTGAGACAAAAAGAAACACGCGATTTCATTACGATAACAACAAATTGCAAGCATCAAGAGTACAGCGAGTATTCACAAAAAGTAGTCACGCCACCTCTTTTATCTCAGGACTCAGCAATTTTTGGTCAGACTTTAGTTTAAACTTACGTATCTAAGCAGTCTCTTTTTCCTGAATTTTGGAAGCTGTTAAGTTAGACTTTACATATGTTTGTTGGAAGAAGGCTTCATGCTACACTAAAGTCTGACAAAAAAATCGTTGCACCACTTCAGAAAACGAACGTTATGATTTCGTTGCGAAAAGACCGGTTTTTGACTATCACGAGTACAGCAAGTAGTCGCAGAATTTATGCCACTAAAATTAGTAAGTGGCGCAGCTTTTCTTGTCAGACTTTAGTTCTGCCTACTGTGATCTATATGTCGTTTTGTACGATTAAATTAATATTTTTGTAGGTTGGCTTTTAGGCTCCTAAAATGGATTAAACGCATTAGATGAAGGATTGTTACACATACAGTAAATTTACATTAAAGATGTAATGCGTTATAGGCAAAATCTAACTGGCTTATTCCATTTTTGGAGCCCACAGGGTTTGCGTTAAGATCAGCTGTCTTAAAGTGTGAAAAAGTTAGCTAATAAATGTATGCCGGCGTTCTTCC
>JASANF010012743.1:0-28165 GCA_030248245.1 Trissonchulus sp. WLG1_4 | reverse complement strand
AAAATAACGGTATTTATAATTAAATTTGTTTTACTTTTCAAATGATTTATTTAGATGTTGTAAATTTATTTATGATTGAAATTGTAATGAACAGTCCATGTGAAAGTTGTCTTTTACTTTGTAGTGTCAGAGATGCGAAATTGAAATAATGAGAACAGCCAAGTTTTCCAGTATGAATCATTTTTCACAAGAAAACAATTGAAACATACTGTTGTTTGTTTTCAGATTGATTCATTGAGCGCATGCAAAAGTTTCAGCTAATTGGTTTAGCTAGTTAACAAGCGGAGATTCCCACGGAACTTAACTGCTAATTGAGTTTGACTCAAGTACAGTAAAAGCGAACGTTTCTTTGCAGTGAACAGTTTGCGTTTTAAAATTTAAAGACTAATGCAAATGGAACAGCAATCGTACACACTTGCGATAGTGACTAGTTTTAATCTAAAAACAAACAGACAGCGTTATCTTTCTGCTTTATATTTTTAAAATACATGTTGCTATTTTATAAATTATTAAGGCCTATTCACACGAGGGCGCATGAGCGGGCACATGAGAGGACGCATGAGCGGGCGCATGAGAGGGCGCATGAGCGGTCGCATGAGTGGGTGCATGAGAGGGCGCATGAGCGGGCGCATTCTATTTTCACACTGGCTACTGCATTATTTCACACAATGCACTAGGCAAGTGTGCGTGTGCGCCCGCTCATGCGCCCGCTCATGCGCCATGGCGTGCGCCATGCAATGAGCCATGGCGTACGCGATGGAGCAAAATGCGCCCTCGTGTGAATAGGCCTCTATTAACTTATCATAGCTGCGATGAAATTAATAGTTAACTATTGACACTTTACTTCTATGTGTAAACGTTATTTGATCAGAAGTTTCGCTTTAACCATTCGTTTACCGGATTGGTCTAAACTAAGCCCTGAACGTGAACATAAGGCTAAGCCTAAGCCTAAGCCTAACCTGAGCAAGAAAAAGGCAAGTGCTGTATTTAGACTAAAGTATATGACTATTCTTATATTCCACCCGTTTTGAATCGGCTATGTAAGGTGAATAAATTGTTATACATTTGTTTTTCAGATTTTAATCATGTTAATCTATGATTCAAGCAATATCGTTATTTTCTTGATTTGCATTTTGCCATTAACAACTGCTTTCTATGCTAACGTTAATTCCGGACTAATCCTATATTTACGGAATCGCAAAACGACTAAAGACAATTCTTTACGTAAAGTTCATAAACTTCAGCCACAGCTTAAATCGACTGATAAAAGTACACTGAACAATCATAAACAGCAATATCATAACAAGGATCCGTATGACAGAGTTTATAGAAATTTACTGCAATATATTGTTTAGTTAATTTTATATATGATTATTTAATTTGTGTCTGTACTAGTATGTATTAATAAATAAGCAACTTTGTAAATTAATGTCTTCAATGTGCTCATTCTTTGCGTACAGTTACTGCGCACATTACTATTTATTTCTTCATTTCCGCTTCCGAAATTAACAGATTCTTTACAAATAAACGTAGCCCCCAGTTTTTTAAGAGAATACAATCAAGTTTTTGTTTCGTTACAGCATGAATGTGACTAAAATTTTGTTAAAAGGGTGTCTCCAACAATAAAAATTGAATTTATTAGCACTATGGCGTTATGGCTTGATTTATGGCAGCTAATTCACCTACAGCTGTTTTACGAAAAAACATAACACACCTCAGCATTTGTACATATTTTCGCGTTTACAGTTCAACGCTTACGGTACTCAGGTTTGTCATCAGAAATTTGTTGATCAAATATCATAACAGACTTCTTAGTTCTTTCAAACTAACTGTTCGGTGTTTTTGAATGACAAGGTTTTCTGTTAGTTTGATGAAAACACAACTAAAATTGTTGAAACCAAACTACCACCTTGAGGTTGCATTTTGGAACAGTTGAAAAACTCGGCAGCTTGAAAAGTATACTTTGAGGAAGTTTATTAACTGGGGATTGATTGCATTGTAACCTTTAACTGGGTTATTTGTAGTGCTGTTTTGTAGTATTATAATAGTATTATAACAACACTGTCCGTACCAACGCAATACTTGGGGCGTCGACTTGAAAAGTTATTGAAACTGATAGCGAACTTATAAGTTATAAAATGCTCGCTTTATGCACACAATGTTAGTCGAAAAATGACTGAAAATTAGTTTAAAACAAGTTCAATGTGTGATTTTTTAACATGATATTATTATGCCGACAAAGATGACTTAGTTTTGCAAAAAATACAGATCCTTTGTTTGAGGTTGCTTGGAAACATTCGTTGTAATTTCCGACAAACTTTCGGAATCTCACTCGAAAGTATGAAGTTGGATTTGTTGCTAGCAGTGTCGGCACTTTTGGAACTTTTACAGCTAACGGTAGGTGTTTACTATGTTATCAAGCTTATTTCGTACCCATTTCGTGTTTAGCTAAATTGCCTGAATGATATTTAACTATTGTGTTAATTAAAAAAGTGTTACTAAGTTACTGTAACTGTTAGGTTCTTCTATTTGCTTGCGACGTTAAAGAAAATTTAATTTTTAGTAGTATGTAGTGTAGTTATCTACATAAAATCGCATCGCAGATGTAAAAAAACTAGGAGTAAAGCTGTTGAAAATTCAGTTGTAAAATGAGAGAAATGTGAAAATAAGAGAAATGTAACAGTTGTTAGTTTGCCCAAAGCGTTTTTCGCCTATATTAATAATAACAATGACTTTATATCATTGGATAGCCGACCGTCATGTCAACTATTGACAATAATTGCATATGGTGTGTGTATGCCGTTCGTGAAGTCTCTGCAATTTGGTTTATTTGAATTGACACTTTTAGTCAATTTTGCTTTTTATTATGTTTAAAATACATCTAAAAACAATCCATATCCCCCAATTAATAGCAGTCAGTCACGAGCAGTTCAAAGAAGGAGAGCAGCAATTAGTTTTAATTTATTTCATCAATTTAGGTTTCTAACGGATTCATCAACAGTCTCAACAACACAGTCGTGGGTGAGTCTAATCCATTTTCTAACAAGTCAATTTTTATGTGCAAGCATGATGTAATCAACAAATGTAATAAAAAACACAATTTGGCGGTATATAAAAATAGGTGCAAATGTGAAAAATAGGTGTAAATGTGAGTTGAAGCGAATGATATGAAAAGGAAAGATTTAAAATCAGCTTTTTGAAAACAGTGTAAAGCAGAAGCGGACTTATTATGGCAAAAATTAAAACAATTTAATGAACATAATTGTTCATAATAACTAATTAATAATCAATAGATAAACATTAATAGATAATAGGATACAGTTGAATAGTTTGTTTCCTTTTAAGGAATTCCTGAAGTGATCTGTGAGCCGAATTACATTTCCGTTCGCATCAAGACCAAGACACCGTTCCAAGGCCGATTGTTTCTGAAAGGACAGTCTCATTTAAAACCCTGTAGCGCCAGTTTCACGCATGACGATGCAGACAGAGACGATATTAATTACAGTATCAATTTCGATAACTGTAATACTCAAAGGATTCGATCGGTATGATTTTGGATGAACTATGGATAAGTTAATAAATGAAGATCACTAAATCACGACCGATTTCAGTTTCCTTCGTCTTGTTTTTCCCGTTCCCCCTAAAATTCTTCAAAGCAGTATTTTCCGTTTTGGTTATTACAGTTTTGGTTATCAGTAAGCACGGCAAGACCGTAAGTGTATTACTTATGAATAGGAATTAGCATACATATGTAGGTAGGTATTAGCTAAGTGGCAAGACAATAACATGCATAATATATTAGGGCTGGGCACGGTTACAAAATCACTATCTGTGCAGTGTGTACACACACGGTTAGTTTCGAAGGCTATCTACTAACTGCGTAGACACGCTAACTAACGGTTTCTGCTATGATCCGCGAGTACACGCTAATAATCGTGTAACCGTGTAACCGTTTACAAGCTACGTATCTGAGTAACCTTTTACACAGATAATAAAGGTGTAACCGGTTACACAGTTACACGTTAGTAGACAATGTAAACGGTAACACGGTTACTAAATGGTTACACGGTTACTAAGCGGCTACATGGTTACTAAATTGTTACACGGTTACTAAGCGGCTACATGGTTACTAAATGGTTACACGGTTGCTAAGCGGCTACATGGTTACTAAATGGTTACACGGTTACTAAGCGGCTCCATGGTTACTAAATGGTTACACGGTTACTAAGCGGCTACATGGTTACTAAATGGTTACACTGTTACTAAGCGGCTACATGGTTACTAAATGGTTACACGGTTACTAAGCGGCTACATGGTTACTAAACGGTTAGGAGTTACTAAACGTCAAGAAACAGTGGGGGATTCTTTACTAGACAGCATCAGCATCAGAACGACTCAGGGAAGAACCACCCATCTTTAGATCTGCAGACCAGCGAGCTACCGTATGAACTACTGGAACAATGCTGAACTGTCAGTAAAATGCCTTCATATATCTAGATGAATATAGCTTGCACACACATGTGTATGTGAAGTAACACACGCGGAAAGTCACTTACGCACGGCTGAAGGCTAATTTGCATAAATCCTGCAACCAAACAAACATTTTTTAACGGGTACACGAAGTCGAAAATCAGAAAGTGTAACCGATTACACTATCCGTTTAGAGTAACCGGTTACACTATCCGTTTAGAGTAAACCGTTACACTATCCGCAGTTACTGTGTCTTGAACGTGTACACGCTGTAACCGCTAAGTAACAGCAGATAGTGACCACTAATCGTGTACACGCTAAGCTTAGCGTAAACACGGTTCGTACCGTCTAACCGTGCCCAGCCCTATAATATACAGCGCGTTTTAGCAGAGTAAAAATTAGCTCACTAAAGAGTACAGCGAGTAGTCACAAAAATTACGCCACCAATTTCGTCTCAGGGTTCAGCAATTTTTGGTCAAACTTTAGTCAGATTAACCCCAATGCGAACTTTTCATATTATTTATTTCCCTTTTTTGGCCGACTGACATGAAAATACTTTTTTTCTAGTTATCCCCTCGCGGCGTTACTTATGCGAATGTGGTGGTAATCCAATTCCATCAAATCTTCATCACAGAAAACGATAAGGTGTATGCACTGCGATGCTTTTACGGCGAAGAACGACGGCCGTTGACTTATGATCTTAATATCAGGTAAACTAGATCTTAGGTAGTTATTAACTATTATTGTTTCTATTTAATAACTTATGTATTAAGTATTAACTGTTGAAATCGTCAATTGTCACCTTTTTGTATGTAGTGTGCCTTTTGTTCATACAAACTTTTTGTTAAGCACTGATTGTTTTGCTGAATCGCTTTCAAGCGTTTCAAGCAGAAGGGCTTTTAAAATTTTTAATGAAAGGTATTTGAAAAGGAATATAGGCTGTATGCTGCTACATCAAGTCTTTGCTACCACTTTAAAGTAAAGACCATTTTATGATTTTGTGTGTTATCTTAAACTCTTTTTTTCCAGTGATGTGATTCCCACGGATTTTTACCACGATACAGCGTTTCCCGTCTGCAGCTATTCGGTGAGGTTTGGCAGTCCGAATGGTCCCGTAGTCCGCCATGCAAAAGTGGGAGAAACCGTTTTTCATCGCTGGGAATGTGAGGGAACTTCAGGTAACAAAAACTCACACACCATTTTTGAGGAAATAAAACATAAAAAATTTTGTGTTGAACTGTTGAGCAATTAAATATTGCATCCACAATAACATAACATTGCATCAAGTTTCGCGCATCCAACATTTAGATGAATAACTGTTTAGACTTATCGGGTTTGCTATTTATTAGTGTTTATTTATTTATTTATTTTGTAGATATTTACGGTATGCTGGTTCACAGTTGTCTTGTTGACGACAACAATGGAGAAAGTACAGAAATTCTGGATGAAAGAGGGTTAGTACGCATTTGTTAAATGTTGAGATCTAAGTTGATTATTAAGCATCGTAAGGGTACATAATATGTTTATATATACCCTAAGAAATAAAAGAGTTACATACTAGTTACTACGTGCGTGACATTTAGCGCCTAACGCACAATTGTCTTTAATAGATTAGATTTAAATTTAATTGACCAACAATTGTTATTGGAGCACAATAATAGGTTAATTTATTAATATAAACGTTTATTTATTACGAGACTTACAACATTTCAGCTGTCCGTTGGATCTGATTCTGCTCCCTCAGCTGGATTACAGCGGCGACATCAGTCTCGCCTACACAAAAACCCAAGTCTTTCGATACCCAGATCACCCATTCATCAATTTCAAATGCCAAATCAAAATATGCTACAAAACGAACAATGATTGTGATGATATCGTGGTAAATTCATAACTTCATCATAAAGCACATGTAATGACTGCCCTACTAGAGCATGAGTCGTGACTAGAAACTGCTGAACCCCGAGACAACACAGATATGGCGTTTTTGTGACTACTCGTTGCTCTTTCGATGCCTGCAATTTGTTCTTTTTGTGATGTTTCTTTTTTTTCAGGGCGCAGTATGTTTTAGTCAAACCTTAGTTCAACAAAAAATAGACTTACTCCAGTGTTAAACTAAGCGTACAGAAGATTTCTAGATTTAGCTCGATTCCTCAAATGCAGTTATAAACATATGCTGGTTAAACACGCATGAAAACAAGTACGTTCAAGTAACACAAACATTATAATAACGTTATCTCATTTTTTAAAGAAAAAAGTTTAAGTTCAATAAATTGTTATTTTAGCCTCCGGATTGCAGCAAACGCCAGAAGCGAAATGCAGAGCGTCGCTATCTCGGCTTGGAGGAAAATCTAGACGTGACCTCATCCACAATTCTAGTCCTAGACGAAAATGAAAACAGCGAGTTTGCTTTGGACGGTGCGTGTTTTTTATTTTATATCTCTTTTTCAAGTACATTGACTTAATACTAACCTATTAAATTATTTAAATTAATTACACTTTGAGTTACTGCAGCTATGTGATTTGAGCATTTTTTGCCTCAATTGCTGAGCATTGCTAATTTCTTCGCTATTCAGTTATTAATCAAGTCATCAGAATTCTGCATATCGTATCGTGTATAGAATGAATACGGACTACGTGGAAGTTAGCTAGCGGTCAAGTTTGCATATATACCAGTGGTAATTTTTGGTTAAAAAGCTGAGTATCAGTTGATAACTAATAGCTTATTTTTTGTTTACTAAACTCAAGATCAAAACACTGAAAGAATTACGCCAGCATTCTGAGAACTCTTTGGAGCCTTTTAGACTTTGGTATTCATAGCAAAAACTGTGATTTTTTCGGTTTAAAAGTTTCTTAATGGTTTCCATTTGGTGCTCTTGTAGAAGTTTAGAAGCATGTATTAATGTTATTATTTCTCTGTCTTGACTCATGTCAACTGTACTTTTTGTGTTTTGTGTGTGTTTATTACAAAATATGTGTTGTACATATATATTTCATACCTAGTATATTGAACATTTCATGTGCCATACATTTCTAAATTCATACTCACAGCCGTATGTCCATTCAGCCGCCAAAACTGCGAAATAATACAGTTAGTACAGAGTCACGCCTTTAATAGTGTATCTGATCAGATGTGGCTTGACGCTACTTTCTTTGCTTTTACACTGAAAAGAGGTGATTTCAAAACAATAGTTTCTTCTCTAAAAGCAACAATAAAGCCTGAGAGTGTTTTTTCTACCACTTCACAAGCAACTGAAATTTATTTTCAATTCTACAATGTGTCTCAATGGCGTTGTTAACCAATAATGTTTTACGAAGTTCTACGCTGACAATGATTGACCAAATACCTAAGTATTCATGGATACAGCTGTGTAACAGTACCGCGCCCCGGATATGGCACAGGCTGGTTTTTGAGATATAGCCCGAGTTTTACGTTTCTTTTTATCTACGGGGACACCTATATCATCTATTATAAACGCAGGGGAGTTGTTATATCATTTTCGGTTCCTACCGCCTTTCGGCTTCTTTTTGAGGAAAAATGAGAATTTCATAGAATCTGCCGGACTTGTGAAATTCTCAACGGAGATGTCCAATAGCTGAGTTTTGGGGAAATAAGACCTCTTTACAAGTCAAATAAAAGTCTAATTAGGTTCTATTCTCTCAGAAACTTTTAGCGCAGTCTCTTTCCGATCAGTTTTGGTGCCAAAATTGGCTCAGACTTCATAAAGTTTGAATTAACAGCTTCGTCCTTTTGGTCTGCCATTTTTTGCGTGAAATTTATTGCGTCATTCACAAATTTAACTTTCTGTATCATTTTGGAGTACTTTCTTTGAATATGGCTATTTTCTCCCTTTCAGCTCTAAAAGTTTGAGCCTTAGGCAAAATATGTATCAATTGCATTTTATCAATATCATTCAATTTTCATCATTGAAAAACGAACAGCACATGTTAATCTCAATATTATTGCCCCCCGCATATAATGAAAATAGTTCGTTCAATCTCAGTGCTACTGATCTACTAAGATCACGAATAAGCTTGAGCAGGGCATGGATATGGTTAACGATTCAGCTAACCCGACATGTATATATTATGTGCGATTAACCGATTAGCAGAAGACTTCCTTACTTTTGAGCTTTGACTGGCTTTACTTGAAAATGAAGCCAGCGTCATTTGAATTTCTAAAAGTATAGCCGTGGCGAAACTAGGTACAGGTGATCCAATTTTTGATCTTGATTTGCCCAATATGCCAGTTATCGTTAGTTTTCTCACACTGGTTATTAAGGCATTGCAGTGTATGGTGTGGCATATATAAGTAGTGTGGCTGTTTCTTCATGTAACCGTTGTTTGATTTATGCCAGATGTTGCCTTAATTTCTTTGGGGAGCATGTACCTGGGGTATCTTAAAGTGGGTGATCAGCGGAGAAAAAATGTCCAAACCCTACGCCTAAGCCTAAAAGCCAGAAGCCTAATCTTAGGGCAAATAAGGCAAGCCTGAAAATGTGCACTATTGTCATAACAGATACAAAACATCTTGCTATCACCCACTTTAAGAATTCCTGTACCTTTAACACGTCTCCAAAACAAAAAATTCATTCTGAGTCTGTCACAAGTAGGGATGTTTTCAGTTAACTGCTAACTGATTCATTTTCAGTTAAAGTTAAGCAGTTACAGTTAACTGATAATAACTGATAACTGAACTGCTCTGATTTTGAAAAGCAGTTAAAAACTGATAACTTAACTGCACAATTCCTAAAAGCAGTCAACTTAACTGTAACTGAACTGCTTCGGTTGTAAAAAACTGATTGAAATCAGTTAACTGATACTCTTTTCAGTTACATGCAATAACTGAAAATCATTTTCAGTTATGCGTCGAAACATGCATAAAATCCTTTGTGGCGTTCTGCTTGTTTACTTTTTGCAATGATTTTTAAGTTTTTGTCTCTGTAGAATTGTCGCTAAAAGCATTGAAAGGACAAAACGCCAATTAAATGAATGATCAGACTTGAATTTCCAGTTTAGAACCACTTAAGGTTCTGCCTGTTATTTTATTTGATTCATTGTTTTATGTTTTATTCTATTCTGGGCATTGCTTTGCACCCATTCTTCTAAGAGTTCATGTCATTTACAGTTGCAACTTGGCAGTTGTTACAGAAGTTTAAAGT
This sequence comes from Trissonchulus sp. WLG1_4, assembly GCA_030248245.1. NCBI lineage: Eukaryota > Metazoa > Nematoda > Enoplea > Enoplida > Ironidae > Trissonchulus > Trissonchulus sp. WLG1_4. The sequence continues at coordinate 18,536 of JASANF010012743.1, read as the reverse complement.
TTTCGTTTTGAAATAAATGTTTGATCCCATGTTGACAAGAGGTTTTTTGTTTTGAGTAGATTCAAATATTAGTAATTAAATAGTTAATAATTAGAAGTTAATTAAGTTCTAATTTAGTAGAAACTACGTGAAAACTTTAGCAAATATAGGGATTAGCGGAAAAAGAAACCAGGAATTTTTAAAGAAATAACTGAAAATATTTTCAGTTAAAGTTATCAGTTACAGTTAAGTTAACTTAACTGTAACTGAACTGATTAAAATTTTGCAAAATTAACTGATAACTGAACTGATTTAATTTTGACCTAATCAGTTAACTGATTAACTGAACTGATTAAGATTTCGATAACTGAAAACATCCCTAGTCACAAGCATGGAATTTACCTGAATGTGACTTATAGTAATGAACTGTGTAGGCCTAAAAGCAGATTTGCAATGACGTCGGGACATTGGCGTAGCTTGCGGAGTAGAAATTTTGCGATAAAAAACGGAAATTTGACTATTTTCAGAAGACTTGCTTTAGAAGCACCGATTAGAATTTCAACTCTTATTAGTATTCTATTTTTTGACCTTATTTGCCAGATGCACTAACTGTTATATATTTCCTACGAAATTATTTGATATCTGATTGCTAATCCAATATTTGTTTAATTTAATATAATTGAATCAATTTATTAAAGAACTCTATGGCAATGTTTTTCTTGCCAAATCGGCAAAATGAGGTTCGAAATCAGGTTCGAAAAATATCTCAAGCCTCAGCCGGACGAAGTAAGTTTTACATGTCAAATTCTATGAATTTCTTTGCTTTTGAAAATTTTGGAAATCTTTTCACGACGTACAGAACTGTGGATAAAAGTTCTTTTTTCTTCGGCGTATGACGAGCTTCATCCTTCACAAAAAGTCACAAACAGTGGCCGGAAAGTGACGAAGCAAATTTTTTCGAATTAATTACATCAGAAAACCTGTAAGAGTGCCGCATAGCCGAAAAATCATGTACGTCCAGCAAACAAGGCTGAAGCTAAGTAGAGCTCCAAGGAGAGAAGATAAATCAAATCATACTCAAAATACAAAGATACAGCCAACAGGTAATACGAAGGGTATGACATTCTTCCGACTTGCCGGCGAAGTAGCCAGGGCCCGATTGCACAAACCTACAATTGTTACAATTGTAACAATTGTATGTGGTATTCGGTTGCGCAAAAACTTACAATTGTTACAATTGTTAACAATTGTGAAATTTCACAATTGTTACAACTGTGAAGGCCTATTCACACAGGGCTCATTTTGCTGCATGGCGTACGCCATGGCGCATGACAGGGCGCACGAGCGGGCGCATGAGTCGGCGCATGAGCGGGCGCACACGCACACTTGCCTACTGCATTGTGTGCATTGTGTGCATTGTGCCTGTGTGCATTGTGTGAGCGGGTGCATTCTGTTTTCACACAGCCTGCTGTAGGCAAGTGTGCGTGTGCGCCCGCTCATGCGCCCGCTCATGCGTCATGGCGTACGCCATGCAATGCGCCCGCTCATGCGCCCTCGTGTGAATAGGCCTTTTGTCATCATTTGCATGCATATTTTATATGCCAAGCTGTTCACAATTGTGAAATTTCACGATTGTTACAATTGTGAAAATTTTTGAAATTTCGTTTTATTTCCAACAAATATTCTAAATCGGGTTGCGCAGAAACATTTGTAAATCCAGGTTTGTAACAATTGTGAAGGGTTTCTTACAAGTGATTTTTCTTCCGTCAATCTTTTTAAATGACACTATTCTTAAGTTTTATGAATTATTTTAACTTTTTATTTATATGAAAAGATTTATCAGTTTATTGTTAACAATTTGAACTAATTTTTGCGCATTTTAGTAAGCCATATCATGAACAATTTAACTTTAACTTGGGCCACTCAGTTTTCACAAACGTTTGTAAATTTTCACAAACATTTGTAAAATTTCTCAATTTTAACAATAATTGTAGGTCCGATCATGTACATTTCATACACTAAGACACTTACAATGGTTACAATTGTAACAATTGTAGCTGCGCAACCCAAAATTTTCACAATGTTACAATTGTAACAATTGTAAGCATAAATTGAATTAAATTTGAGATTTTTCAATTACAATTGTTACAATTGTAACAATTGTAATCCCCAAATATTTCACAATTCGATTTATTATATGCACATTTTATAGGCCAATCTTACAATTGTTACAATTGTAACGCTTGTGAAATCTTACAATTGTAAAAATTGTGAAGTTTGTGAAATTTCACAATTGTTACAATTGTAAGACTTGTAATGTTGAGCAACCGGGCCAGACAGCAGCGTTTGGCGTTGCCGGCCTTAAACCGACACATAAGCTCATATAGCCAAATTGAGCCAAATTATAGGTATACCAAATGCGGCAGTCAAGTGTTAAACTGACGCAAAAGTGTGGTAAACTTGAATGTGATAGGTACTAAAAATAATACGTAAACCAACTACTAAGTTTTAGCAGACCTAAAACTTATTAGGTTGTCCATAACAGTTAAAATTGAGCAAAAATGGTATAATTTGCAAATACCATAATGCACTATAACATAAGTTTCAACACCATAAGGGGCCCACAGGGGGGGGGGGTCATACATGTGATCCTTTTACATTACTGTCAAATTAATTACTTGAATAACGCTGGCTTGACTTAAACTCCATATCCCTATTTCTACTTTTTTTGGAATCGTTAAAGAATTATTAGCAACACAATTGCTTTCAACTTATGTAATCTTGTTAGATTTATTGTATGAAAACTTTGAAACTGGAAATTGTTGATATGTTGAGTATTACATTTCTAAATAACATTACTCTTTCTTATGCCTTCTATTTTATTTTGTGCTACATATTTATTAACTTTTATGAAACCTAGAAAAAGGATATAATTGATTAAAAAGTATAATCATATCGCGAATTATGTCTGACAAAACTGAAAACTCCTTTGGCAGAAACTAGTCGTATACTTAATTTTTGTCTTGTATATATTTTATTCATGATGTTTAAATAAATCTATGTTTGAGACTAGATGTACTGTAGTAAATTAAGCAGCTTAATTATATTTTTTTATTCGTACTATCTATTTAATAAAATGTGAATTAATAAAGTTAAATAATTTATTACTTTTTATAATACCTTTAATTATCCTCCATAAATTTAAAAATATAATACTCGGAACCCCCCACCTAATAACATACAGAAATCTCTTTTTTGTATCCCTCTTCTATTAAAAAGAAAAAAAGTATGAATAATTAAATTTTAAATCTCACTTCTACTATATACCCTCCTCTCCTAATCTCCATCCCTTTCCCCTCACTTTTACTAAACCTCTAATACTTATAAATATATTTAAATTAACTATTATACTTTATTTTATTATTTAATTTTTAAAAACTTAAAAAAAGAACCTTACCCCTATCCCCTTACCCATATCTTTCATATTGTTACCGAAAATAAATTTATTTTTAATATAGATAAAGAACCAATTTTTTTCCTCTCCAATTAAAGGCGAAAATGTAAAATCTACTATAGTCATACTTATGTATCGAAAATCTAATAATCAGGTACAATAATATAACTCTTTTTTACCTTAGCTATTATCTCTATACCATAACTCTATCTTTAATTAATATAAATTAATCCTCTATTTACACCAACATCATTATTAATTTAATTACTAATCTCTCAACTCCTACTATTTTTTATAACCTAAACTCCTTTCCTACCTCTACCTAAACTAATTTACTTTTGAAGTTCATAATAAAATTCTATCGAACATAATCATGGCCAATTACATGAAATAATAATATGATTATATAACTAGCTATATACTCAAACTATTTTTTTATTTTAGACTACAAAATAATCAATTTTGCTCTTCATCTCAAAACGCATTCAAAAAAGTCTACATTTATTTAAAATATTTTACTAAAATAATATTCTTAGTCTTTAGATTGAACTTTGAAGTTTACCTCAATCTACTTATGCAATTCAAAAATCAATAATCCCACGTAGGAGCTGAATAGAAAGAACGAAGTGCTTTCACCCATAGGAATGAATAAAAATAAAATCTTTAGCCAGCCCACCCTACTAGAACTTTATAACAAAATTAGAAAACATAAAATCTATTGTTTAAAATTTGTTTATCAAAAGAATCAACCCTTTAACCAATTTGAAAAAGTTTAAAAAAAAATTATAAAATAATGCTACTCTTAAAACTATTATCTTAAACCCTAAATCTTAGAATATGCACTCCCTTAGGTAGCTTAGAATCTCTGTTTGAATTACGAAAGTGAATATTGCTAAAAAAAAAATAAACCTCTATTACCTACATATCCCTTATATTATACCAAAATTTTATAAAGGTTAAACCCAAAATATCTATTAAACTTATTTTAAGGAATTTTAAATAGAAGCCATACTAATTAAAAATTAATTTAATAGAATAAAACTAGTTAATGAAAAAAGCATACGAGAGATAATTGCCCTATATTTATGAGGAATTTTATTAAGCCTAAAAGTCATAAAACTGCCGTTTTACTTTTAGAATAGGCGGACGCTTTTAAATTAATAATTATTAATAAGCACTACAAACATATCTTTATTATATAAAGAAATTGAGCTAATTCAAAATATTAGCTTAATTTTAAAATTGATATTAAAAGACCGAATTATAAAGCTCTACTAAAACCCAAATTTTAAAAATTATCTTTCTAGGTTTCAGGAACCAGGCATCAGTAATGAAGATGGCTACTGTAGTGTTCCAAATTACACATGGGCGCAATAAAGATCACAAAACCAACACAGCCTACCACAGCCCGACTTAGGCAAAGTGCTGTTTGTGCTTCTTCTGGATACTCTCCGCTTTCCATGACATGTGTGGCGAGGCTTTGTTTTTGTCTCACAGGCAGACCGGGCGCCCCACTACCACGATTGTCTACTGAGCTTTTTTCTGAAATCAAAATTAAAGACCTGTTGTACTGTGGCACGATAGGAAATGTATACGCTATGAGCCTGCATTTAACTAGGTACACCTAATCACATTAACATCAAATCAACAATTTCCGAAAGTTTCAAAAGTTTTCATATACAATAATGTATCTAACAAAAGATTACATAAGTTGAAAAATAGCAAATTGTGGTCTTTTGAAATTTTTGACATTTGCTACCACACACTATTAATAATGAATACTGAGTTTATATTTTTAGCAACAATAGTGGTATAATGCTAGTATATTTGACTATATTAAAGGTAATCCGATTAATCCCCCCGATGGTCGACCTTTGTATTTGAAGTTAAATACTTGCTTCAAATACGACCAAAAAAGCTGAAAAGTCGCCAAACGTTACCTAAAGTCGATTATTTTTGCCTGTATATATATACTTATACCACTCATTTTTGCTCGAATTTTGGTATAAACTGTGATTACTGTGCTGTGCTTACCAACCTATCTATGTACATAATGTAAAAGTCTGTTAAGGTCTGTCTAAAACTGCTACGAATAGTTATCTTGCGAAATTGTAGTCTTAACGCTGACTATTTAAACTTTTCTTTGAGTTAACCTTATCACCAATTCAATTGAAGATTTACCACACTTTTGCGTCAGTTTAACACTTGACTGCCGCATTTGGTATATAATTTGGCTCAATTTGGCTATATGGGCAGATGGGCTTATGTGTCGGTTTAAGGCCGGCAACGCCAAACGCTGCTGTCTGGGCCCGGTTGCTCAACATTACAAGTCTTACAATTGTAACAATTGTAAAATTTCACAAGCTTCACAATTTTTACAATTGTAAGATTTCACAAGCGTTACAATTGTAACAATTGTAAGATTGGCATAATAAAATGTGCATATAATAACTCGAATTGTGAAATATTTTGGAATTACATTTGTTACAATTGTAACAATTGTAATTGAAAAATCTCAAATTTTATTCAATTTATGCTTACAATTGTTACAATTGTAACAATTGTGAAAATTTTGGGTTGCGCAGCTACAATTGTTACAATTGTAACAATTGTAAGTGTCTTAGTGTATGAAATGTACATGATCGGAGCTACAATTATTGTTACAATTGAGAAAGTTTACAAATGTTTGTGAAAATTTACAAACGTTTGTGAAAACTGAGTGGCCTAAGTTAAAGTTAAATTGCTCATGATATAGCTCACTAAAATGCGCAAAAATTAGTTCAAATTGTTAACAATAAACTGAGAAATCTTTCCATATAAATAAAAAGTTAAAATAATTCATAAAAACTTAAGAACAGTGTCATTTAAAAAGACTGACGGAAGAAAAATCACTTGTAAGAAACCCTTCACAATTGTTACAAATCTGGATTTACAAATATTTCTGCGCAACCTGATTTAGAATATTTGTTGGAAATAAAACGAAATTTCAAAAATTTTCACAATTGTAACAATTGTGAAATTTCACAATTGTGAACAGCTTGGCATATGAAATATGCATGAAAATGATGACAAGTCTTACAATTGTAACAATTGTGAAATTTCTCGGAAGAATGTCATACCCTTCGTATTACCTGTTGGCTGTATCTTTGTATTTTGAGTATGAGTTGATTTCTCTTCTCTCCTTGGAGCTCTACTTAGCTTCAGCCTTGTTTGCTGGACGCACATGATTTTTCGGCTTTACGGCACTCTTACAGGTTTTCTAATGTCATTAATTCGAAAAAATTTGCTTCGTCACTTTCCGGCCACTGTTTGTGACTTTTTGTGAAGGATGAAGCTCGTCATACGCCGAAGAAAAGAGAACTTTTATCCACAGTTCTGTACGTCGTGAAAAGATTTCCAAATTTTTCAAAAGCAAAGAAATTCATAGAATTTGACATGTAAAACTTACTTCGTCCGGCTGAGGCTTGAGATATTTTTCGAACCTGATTTCGAACCTCATTTTGCCGATTTGGCAAGAAAAACATTGCCATAGAGTTCTTTAATAAATTGATTCAATTATATTAAATTAAACAAATATTGGATTAGCAAACAGATATCAAATAATTTCGTAGGAAATATATAACAGTTAGTGCATCTGGCAAATAAGGTCAAAAAATAGAATACTAATAAGAGTTGAAATTCTAATCGGTGCTTCTAAAGCAAGTCTTCTGAAAATAGTCAAATTTCCGTTTTTTATCGCAAAATTTCTACTTCGCAAGCTATCCCAGTGTCCCGACGTCATTGCAAATCTGCTTTTAGGCCTACACAGTTCATTACTACCTATAAGTCACATTTAGGTAAATTCCATGCTTGTGACAGACTCAGAATGATTTTTTTTTGTTTTGGAGACGTGTTAAAGGTACAGAAATTCTTAAAGTGGGTGATAGCAAGATGTTTTGTACCTGTTATGGCAGTAGTGCACATTTTCAGGCTTGCCTTATTTGTCCTAAGATTAGGCTTCAGGCTTTTAGGCTTAGGCGTAGGGTTTGGACTTTTTTTCTCCGATCACCCACTTTAAGATACCCCAGGTACATACTCCCCAAAGAAATTAAGGCAATATGTGGCATAAATCAAACAATTCTTACATGAGGAAACAGTCACACTACTTGTGTATGCCACACCATACACTGCAATGCCTTAAGGAGGTAGTGTCGCGAAAGCAGTCGATTTTGCATGACTGTAAAACTTTTTCAGTGAAAAATAAGACGCTATGCTTTATATATTCTAAAAATATGTGTTAAGGCAAATATTTTCGCCATGTTTCAGCAAAATTGATGCAGCATACAGCTAGCAGTGAAGTCGCAAAGTCGAAAAAATGGCGTCCTGAAAACCTATCCCGATTCGATAATTTTGTCACAATTAAAAATATTTTTGTTTAAATTTTTTACACAGACTAAAAGCATATATGCCCTAGCATATAAGCACACAAAATTTAGTGAAAATTGGTTAACTGGTTGCGGAGTAATACCTGTTTGATCTGTGAAACTGTGCGTAAACTGTGAAGGACTCACAGCAATTATGATAAGTTGTGAAAAATTTAGACGTTTAATTTAAAATGAAAAGAAAAACCTACCTTCATTTTTTATTTTTTTTATTTGTGGCAAAAAATTGTACATCACAACATTACATGTACTTCACAAGCTGGCCAATCTGATATCTGGCTTAATTTTTTGAACTTTTATGTCTCTATTGTGTGATGTCTGGCTGACAAATGGTGATTGGTTCAAAATATTGGTAGATATTGGTAGTCTAGTGTCTGGCAGTGTTATTTGACACCACATAGCAATTTACTAGTTTTTAAGTGAACGTACAATTTCAAATCAAAAAGCTCTCTTTTTGCAACCTATGAGCAAAACTGCTTTGGCGACACTACCACCTTAATAACCAGTGTGAGAAAACTAACGATAACTGGCATATTGGGCAAATCAAGATCAAAAATTGGATCAACTGTACCTAGTTTCGCCACGGCTATACTTTTAGAAATTCAAATGACGCTGGCTTCGTTTTCAAGTAAAGCCAGTCAAAGCTCAAAAGTAAGGAAGTCTTCTGCTAATCGGTTAATCGCACATAATATATACATGTCGGGTTAGCTGAATCGTTAACCATATACATGCCCTGCTCAAGCTTATTCGTGATCTTAGTAGATCAGTAGCACTGAGATTGAACGAACTATTTTCATTATATGCGGGGGGCAATAATATTGAGATTAACATGTGCTGTTCGTTTTTCAATGATGAAAATTGAATGATACTGATAAAATGCAATTGATACATATTTTGCCTAAGGCTCAAACTTTTAGAGCTGAAAGGGAGAAAATAGCCATATTCAAAGAAAGTACTCCAAAATGATACAGAAAGTTAAATTTGTGAATGACGCAATAAATTTCACGCAAAAAATGGCAGACCAAAAGGACGAAGCTGTTAATTCAAACTTTATGAAGTCTGAGCCAATTTTGGCACCAAAACTGATCGGAAAGAGGCTGCGCTAAAAGTTTCTGAGAGAATAGAACCTAATTAGACTTTTATTTGACTTGTAAAGAGGTCTTATTTCCCCAAAACTCAGCTATTGGACATCTCCGTTGAGAATTTCACAAGTCCGGCAGATTCTATGAAATTCTCATTTTTCCTCAAAAAGAAGCCGAAAGGCGGTAGGAACCGAAAATGATATAACAACTCCCCTGCGTTTATAATAGATGATATAGGTGTCCCCGTAGATAAAAAGAAACGTAAAACTCGGGCTATATCTCAAAAACCAGCCTGTGCCATATCCGGGGCGCGGTACTGTTACACAGCTGTATCCATGAATACTTAGGTATTTGGTCAATCATTGTCAGCGTAGAACTTCGTAAAACATTATTGGTTAACAACGCCATTGAGACACATTGTAGAATTGAAAATAAATTTCAGTTGCTTGTGAAGTGGTAGAAAAAACACTCTCAGGCTTTATTGTTGCTTTTAGAGAAGAAACTATTGTTTTGAAATCACCTCTTTTCAGTGTAAAAGCAAAGAAAGTAGCGTCACGCCACATCTGATCAGATACACTATTAAAGGCGTGACTCTGTACTATCTGTATTATTTCGCAGTTTTGGCGGCTGAATGGACATACGGCTGTGAGTATGAATTTAGAAATGTATGGCACATGAAATGTTCAATATACTAGGTATGAAATATATATGTACAACACATATTTTGTAATAAACACACACAAAACACAAAAAGTACAGTTGACATGAGTCAAGACAGAGAAATAATAACATTAATACATGCTTCTAAACTTCTACAAGAGCACCAAATGGAAACCATTAAGAAACTTTTAAACCGAAAAAATCACAGTTTTTGCTATGAATACCAAAGTCTAAAAGGCTCCAAAGAGTTCTCAGAATGCTGGCGTAATTCTTTCAGTGTTTTGATCTTGAGTTTAGTAAACAAAAAATAAGCTATTAGTTATCAACTGATACTCAGCTTTTTAACCAAAAATTACCACTGGTATATATGCAAACTTGACCGCTAGCTAACTTCCACGTAGTCCGTATTCATTCTATACACGATACGATATGCAGAATTCTGATGACTTGATTAATAACTGAATAGCGAAGAAATTAGCAATGCTCAGCAATTGAGGCAAAAAATGCTCAAATCACATAGCTGCAGTAACTCAAAGTGTAATTAATTTAAATAATTTAATAGGTTAGTATTAAGTCAATGTACTTGAAAAAGAGATATAAAATAAAAAACACGCACCGTCCAAAGCAAACTCGCTGTTTTCATTTTCGTCTAGGACTAGAATTGTGGATGAGGTCACGTCTAGATTTTCCTCCAAGCCGAGATAGCGACGCTCTGCATTTCGCTTCTGGCGTTTGCTGCAATCCGGAGGCTAAAATAACAATTTATTGAACTTAAACTTTTTTCTTTAAAAAATGAGATAACGTTATTATAATGTTTGTGTTACTTGAACGTACTTGTTTTCATGCGTGTTTAACCAGCATATGTTTATAACTGCATTTGAGGAATCGAGCTAAATCTAGAAATCTTCTGTACGCTTAGTTTAACACTGGAGTAAGTCTATTTTTTGTTGAACTAAGGTTTGACTAAAACATACTGCGCCCTGAAAAAAAAGAAACATCACAAAAAGAACAAATTGCAGGCATCGAAAGAGCAACGAGTAGTCACAAAAACGCCATATCTGTGTTGTCTCGGGGTTCAGCAGTTTCTGGTCACGACTCATGCTCTAGTAGGGCAGTCATTACATGTGCTTTATGATGAAGTTATGAATTTACCACGATATCATCACAATCATTGTTTGTTTTGTAGCATATTTTGATTTGGCATTTGAAATTGATGAATGGGTGATCTGGGTATCGAAAGACTTGGGTTTTTGTGTAGGCGAGACTGATGTCGCCGCTGTAATCCAGCTGAGGGAGCAGAATCAGATCCAACGGACAGCTGAAATGTTGTAAGTCTCGTAATAAATAAACGTTTATATTAATAAATTAACCTATTATTGTGCTCCAATAACAATTGTTGGTCAATTAAATTTAAATCTAATCTATTAAAGACAATTGTGCGTTAGGCGCTAAATGTCACGCACGTAGTAACTAGTATGTAACTCTTTTATTTCTTAGGGTATATATAAACATATTATGTACCCTTACGATGCTTAATAATCAACTTAGATCTCAACATTTAACAAATGCGTACTAACCCTCTTTCATCCAGAATTTCTGTACTTTCTCCATTGTTGTCGTCAACAAGACAACTGTGAACCAGCATACCGTAAATATCTACAAAATAAATAAATAAATAAACACTAATAAATAGCAAACCCGATAAGTCTAAACAGTTATTCATCTAAATGTTGGATGCGCGAAACTTGATGCAATGTTATGTTATTATGGATGCAATATTTAATTGCTCAACAGTTCAACACAAAATTTTTTATGTTTTATTTCCTCAAAAATGGTGTGTGAGTTTTTGTTACCTGAAGTTCCCTCACATTCCCAGCGATGAAAAACGGTTTCTCCCACTTTTGCATGGCGGACTACGGGACCATTCGGACTGCCAAACCTCACCGAATAGCTGCAGACGGGAAACGCTGTATCGTGGTAAAAATCCGTGGGAATCACATCACTGGAAAAAAAGAGTTTAAGATAACACACAAAATCATAAAATGGTCTTTACTTTAAAGTGGTAGCAAAGACTTGATGTAGCAGCATACAGCCTATATTCCTTTTCAAATACCTTTCATTAAAAATTTTAAAAGCCCTTCTGCTTGAAACGCTTGAAAGCGATTCAGCAAAACAATCAGTGCTTAACAAAAAGTTTGTATGAACAAAAGGCACACTACATACAAAAAGGTGACAATTGACGATTTCAACAGTTAATACTTAATACATAAGTTATTAAATAGAAACAATAATAGTTAATAACTACCTAAGATCTAGTTTACCTGATATTAAGATCATAAGTCAACGGCCGTCGTTCTTCGCCGTAAAAGCATCGCAGTGCATACACCTTATCGTTTTCTGTGATGAAGATTTGATGGAATTGGATTACCACCACATTCGCATAAGTAACGCCGCGAGGGGATAACTAGAAAAAAAGTATTTTCATGTCAGTCGGCCAAAAAAGGGAAATAAATAATATGAAAAGTTCGCATTGGGGTTAATCTGACTAAAGTTTGACCAAAAATTGCTGAACCCTGAGACGAAATTGGTGGCGTAATTTTTGTGACTACTCGCTGTACTCTTTAGTGAGCTAATTTTTACTCTGCTAAAACGCGCTGTATATTATAGGGCTGGGCACGGTTAGACGGTACGAACCGTGTTTACGCTAAGCTTAGCGTGTACACGATTAGTGGTCACTATCTGCTGTTACTTAGCGGTTACAGCGTGTACACGTTCAAGACACAGTAACTGCGGATAGTGTAACGGTTTACTCTAAACGGATAGTGTAACCGGTTACTCTAAACGGATAGTGTAATCGGTTACACTTTCTGATTTTCGACTTCGTGTACCCGTTAAAAAATGTTTGTTTGGTTGCAGGATTTATGCAAATTAGCCTTCAGCCGTGCGTAAGTGACTTTCCGCGTGTGTTACTTCACATACACATGTGTGTGCAAGCTATATTCATCTAGATATATGAAGGCATTTTACTGACAGTTCAGCATTGTTCCAGTAGTTCATACGGTAGCTCGCTGGTCTGCAGATCTAAAGATGGGTGGTTCTTCCCTGAGTCGTTCTGATGCTGATGCTGTCTAGTAAAGAATCCCCCACTGTTTCTTGACGTTTAGTAACTCCTAACCGTTTAGTAACCATGTAGCCGCTTAGTAACCGTGTAACCATTTAGTAACCATGTAGCCGCTTAGTAACAGTGTAACCATTTAGTAACCATGTAGCCGCTTAGTAACCGTGTAACCATTTAGTAACCATGGAGCCGCTTAGTAACCGTGTAACCATTTAGTAACCATGTAGCCGCTTAGCAACCGTGTAACCATTTAGTAACCATGTAGCCGCTTAGTAACCGTGTAACAATTTAGTAACCATGTAGCCGCTTAGTAACCGTGTAACCATTTAGTAACCGTGTTACCGTTTACATTGTCTACTAACGTGTAACTGTGTAACCGGTTACACCTTTATTATCTGTGTAAAAGGTTACTCAGATACGTAGCTTGTAAACGGTTACACGGTTACACGATTATTAGCGTGTACTCGCGGATCATAGCAGAAACCGTTAGTTAGCGTGTCTACGCAGTTAGTAGATAGCCTTCGAAACTAACCGTGTGTGTACACACTGCACAGATAGTGATTTTGTAACCGTGCCCAGCCCTAATATATTATGCATGTTATTGTCTTGCCACTTAGCTAATACCTACCTACATATGTATGCTAATTCCTATTCATAAGTAATACACTTACGGTCTTGCCGTGCTTACTGATAACCAAAACTGTAATAACCAAAACGGAAAATACTGCTTTGAAGAATTTTAGGGGGAACGGGAAAAACAAGACGAAGGAAACTGAAATCGGTCGTGATTTAGTGATCTTCATTTATTAACTTATCCATAGTTCATCCAAAATCATACCGATCGAATCCTTTGAGTATTACAGTTATCGAAATTGATACTGTAATTAATATCGTCTCTGTCTGCATCGTCATGCGTGAAACTGGCGCTACAGGGTTTTAAATGAGACTGTCCTTTCAGAAACAATCGGCCTTGGAACGGTGTCTTGGTCTTGATGCGAACGGAAATGTAATTCGGCTCACAGATCACTTCAGGAATTCCTTAAAAGGAAACAAACTATTCAACTGTATCCTATTATCTATTAATGTTTATCTATTGATTATTAATTAGTTATTATGAACAATTATGTTCATTAAATTGTTTTAATTTTTGCCATAATAAGTCCGCTTCTGCTTTACACTGTTTTCAAAAAGCTGATTTTAAATCTTTCCTTTTCATATCATTCGCTTCAACTCACATTTACACCTATTTTCCACATTTGCACCTATTTTTATATACCGCCAAATTGTGTTTTTTATTACATTTGTTGATTACATCATGCTTGCACATAAAAATTGACTTGTTAGAAAATGGATTAGACTCACCCACGACTGTGTTGTTGAGACTGTTGATGAATCCGTTAGAAACCTAAATTGATGAAATAAATTAAAACTAATTGCTGCTCTCCTTCTTTGAACTGCTCGTGACTGACTGCTATTAATTGGGGGATATGGATTGTTTTTAGATGTATTTTAAACATAATAAAAAGCAAAATTGACTAAAAGTGTCAATTCAAATAAACCAAATTGCAGAGACTTCACGAACGGCATACACACACCATATGCAATTATTGTCAATAGTTGACATGACGGTCGGCTATCCAATGATATAAAGTCATTGTTATTATTAATATAGGCGAAAAACGCTTTGGGCAAACTAACAACTGTTACATTTCTCTTATTTTCACATTTCTCTCATTTTACAACTGAATTTTCAACAGCTTTACTCCTAGTTTTTTTACATCTGCGATGCGATTTTATGTAGATAACTACACTACATACTACTAAAAATTAAATTTTCTTTAACGTCGCAAGCAAATAGAAGAACCTAACAGTTACAGTAACTTAGTAACACTTTTTTAATTAACACAATAGTTAAATATCATTCAGGCAATTTAGCTAAACACGAAATGGGTACGAAATAAGCTTGATAACATAGTAAACACCTACCGTTAGCTGTAAAAGTTCCAAAAGTGCCGACACTGCTAGCAACAAATCCAACTTCATACTTTCGAGTGAGATTCCGAAAGTTTGTCGGAAATTACAACGAATGTTTCCAAGCAACCTCAAACAAAGGATCTGTATTTTTTGCAAAACTAAGTCATCTTTGTCGGCATAATAATATCATGTTAAAAAATCACACATTGAACTTGTTTTAAACTAATTTTCAGTCATTTTTCGACTAACATTGTGTGCATAAAGCGAGCATTTTATAACTTATAAGTTCGCTATCAGTTTCAATAACTTTTCAAGTCGACGCCCCAAGTATTGCGTTGGTACGGACAGTGTTGTTATAATACTATTATAATACTACAAAACAGCACTACAAATAACCCAGTTAAAGGTTACAATGCAATCAATCCCCAGTTAATAAACTTCCTCAAAGTATACTTTTCAAGCTGCCGAGTTTTTCAACTGTTCCAAAATGCAACCTCAAGGTGGTAGTTTGGTTTCAACAATTTTAGTTGTGTTTTCATCAAACTAACAGAAAACCTTGTCATTCAAAAACACCGAACAGTTAGTTTGAAAGAACTAAGAAGTCTGTTATGATATTTGATCAACAAATTTCTGATGACAAACCTGAGTACCGTAAGCGTTGAACTGTAAACGCGAAAATATGTACAAATGCTGAGGTGTGTTATGTTTTTTCGTAAAACAGCTGTAGGTGAATTAGCTGCCATAAATCAAGCCATAACGCCATAGTGCTAATAAATTCAATTTTTATTGTTGGAGACACCCTTTTAACAAAATTTTAGTCACATTCATGCTGTAACGAAACAAAAACTTGATTGTATTCTCTTAAAAAACTGGGGGCTACGTTTATTTGTAAAGAATCTGTTAATTTCGGAAGCGGAAATGAAGAAATAAATAGTAATGTGCGCAGTAACTGTACGCAAAGAATGAGCACATTGAAGACATTAATTTACAAAGTTGCTTATTTATTAATACATACTAGTACAGACACAAATTAAATAATCATATATAAAATTAACTAAACAATATATTGCAGTAAATTTCTATAAACTCTGTCATACGGATCCTTGTTATGATATTGCTGTTTATGATTGTTCAGTGTACTTTTATCAGTCGATTTAAGCTGTGGCTGAAGTTTATGAACTTTACGTAAAGAATTGTCTTTAGTCGTTTTGCGATTCCGTAAATATAGGATTAGTCCGGAATTAACGTTAGCATAGAAAGCAGTTGTTAATGGCAAAATGCAAATCAAGAAAATAACGATATTGCTTGAATCATAGATTAACATGATTAAAATCTGAAAAACAAATGTATAACAATTTATTCACCTTACATAGCCGATTCAAAACGGGTGGAATATAAGAATAGTCATATACTTTAGTCTAAATACAGCACTTGCCTTTTTCTTGCTCAGGTTAGGCTTAGGCTTAGGCTTAGCCTTATGTTCACGTTCAGGGCTTAGTTTAGACCAATCCGGTAAACGAATGGTTAAAGCGAAACTTCTGATCAAATAACGTTTACACATAGAAGTAAAGTGTCAATAGTTAACTATTAATTTCATCGCAGCTATGATAAGTTAATAGAGGCCTATTCACACGAGGGCGCATTTTGCTCCATGGCGTACGCCATGGCTCATTGCATGGCGCACGCCATGGCGCATGAGCGGGCGCATGAGCGGGCGCACACGCACACTTGCCTAGTGCATTGTGTGAAATAATGCAGTAGCCAGTGTGAAAATAGAATGCGCCCGCTCATGCGCCCTCTCATGCACCCACTCATGCGACCGCTCATGCGCCCTCTCATGCGCCCGCTCATGCGTCCTCTCATGTGCCCGCTCATGCGCCCTCGTGTGAATAGGCCTTAATAATTTATAAAATAGCAACATGTATTTTAAAAATATAAAGCAGAAAGATAACGCTGTCTGTTTGTTTTTAGATTAAAACTAGTCACTATCGCAAGTGTGTACGATTGCTGTTCCATTTGCATTAGTCTTTAAATTTTAAAACGCAAACTGTTCACTGCAAAGAAACGTTCGCTTTTACTGTACTTGAGTCAAACTCAATTAGCAGTTAAGTTCCGTGGGAATCTCCGCTTGTTAACTAGCTAAACCAATTAGCTGAAACTTTTGCATGCGCTCAATGAATCAATCTGAAAACAAACAACAGTATGTTTCAATTGTTTTCTTGTGAAAAATGATTCATACTGGAAAACTTGGCTGTTCTCATTATTTCAATTTCGCATCTCTGACACTACAAAGTAAAAGACAACTTTCACATGGACTGTTCATTACAATTTCAATCATAAATAAATTTACAACATCTAAATAAATCATTTGAAAAGTAAAACAAATTTAATTATAAATTTAATTTTATATTTTTTTTTTTTTATATTTTAAATTTTTTTTATTATATATTTATATAATATATTAAAAAAATTTAATTAAAATAATTAAAAAAAAAAAAAATATCATAATTTGTACTATATTTTTTATTAAAAATAAATTTAACTAAAATTATGGCATTCTATAGTTTCGACAATTTTCGTAAATCTGTAATATGAAATGATTGAGTGGAACCCTTACTGTCTTCGGCGATTTGCTTGTTTTTGGAAACACAGAATTAACACCTTCCCTCAAACAGCAGCTAGAGCAAGGCAACTGAAAATGGTTTGCCCAAAATCTCAGATGTCAGCGTTATATATGAGCTGCACACAGTCACAGTTGCCAGAACCTACGCACGATTTAATTAGTCTCCATTGTTAGTTGTGTACAAAAATAGTTTTTTTAAAAGCTGTCGAAAACACAACCACTGTTTTTGACAGCATATCAGTAACCTAAAAGACAATGTTTGTTTCAAAACAGTTAGCTTTTAAAAAATTGTTGTGTCTGAGCTATTATCACTTTAGTTCAGTTTAATTGTTGACCACAGTAGGTATTGAAATTAAACGCAAATTACGTGTATGCCGAGTCTGGAAATTTTTTCAGTGTCCAGTCACTAATAACATGCTACAATCATAAATACATTTGTAAATGCGAATTACGTAGCTTCAAGCGATATTATGTCTAGAGCGGGAAAAGTGATTCGATAGATGTATTTGATTTAATTGATTTATAAATGATTTTAATTTGATTTTAATTGATTAGATAAATTTACTATAAAAACTGATTGTTAAGTAGGCTGTACATACTTCACGAAAGATGTTTGAGAAAACTTAAACCATTTTGATTTCACACTTCATTTTCCTATGTTTTATCATACACACAGTGGCTCAACACAGTGACTCACTCGTCTTCCAGAAAAGTGACACACTATTTTGATCGCATCAGATTTAATCCCAGTTTTTATCCTGCCGCTGCCTTAGCGGTGGCAGATCCTTATACTGCTTTTTGGCATAAGCTAGCTACGAAGCAGTTTGGATGGTTTGCGTGTTCAAGTTTTTGTTTCTCGGGGGCTTATTTGTAAAACTTGCTGACAGTTGGATAAGAACCGTAGCATGATTTTATTAATTTTAATTTAGTTACTGTATAAGTAATGTATATATTACTATAAATGCAATTTTCATATTTAGTACAGCTAGGTCTTTATTTGAGTACAAATTTCTTTCATTTAAATTAAAGTTTCTTTCATTTTTCTTTTCTTTCATTTTCATTTTTCTTTGAAATATTTCTTGCTAATTTCTTTCTGTCTTTCTTTCTTTTCAGTTTCTTTCTTTGAATTTTCTTTCATTTTCTTTCAAGTTTCTTTCATTTTATTAGCAGTTTCTTTAATTTGTATTTATTTTACCACGCTTGTCGCCTTTTGACCGAGGCCGCA
>JASANF010012740.1:0-19301 GCA_030248245.1 Trissonchulus sp. WLG1_4 | reverse complement strand
ATGTCTATTGTCCAAAACCAAAACTAAAGACCTTTTGTGCTGTGGCACAACAGGAAAAACGGCGACGACCAGGGTCTATTCGTGCTGATCTGCGGATACGCATCCTTAATATCGATTGATGTGAACCAATCTTGTGCTTGTGTCAACCATCTCAACGTTTCTGGTCTTTCCAATTTGAATTTTTTTATAAACCAGTTGGACGCACGCCAATGACTCGCTTATCACCAGTCTTTTTTCGAACTCTAAAGTGTGTTTCAATGTTTTTGCTTGCCAGCTCAACGTCGAATGTTTGGTTGGTTATCTGTTTTGTTTTTAAACACAACCTTGGCGTTTTTACCTTTTCAAAGCGTCGGACCGGTAGCCCAGTACAATGCAGCGAACTAACGAATTAGATCTTAGTTGAAGCCAGCGGTTTTAAAATGCCGTAGCCTGCCCCCGACTGTGTAGCCACCAATTCTGGCTGCATGGTTCTGTGAGATTTCACCGTAATGTTCAGTCGCCGCTAATTTCAGCCAAGTAAACCCTGCTATTCTAAATAAACCAATTGATTTACTCACCGATATTGTCTTCCTGGCGGTTTTGTGAAGCCACTGTCTACATAGCTATGGCCGCGTATCCCCGTGTACGCCTTGGCCATGGCGACGTAAGCAATTCGTGGATCAGTCTGGTTTGATGGTTTGTCGTTTTTGTCGCTGGCGAGCAGTTGTTTTTTGTGGCTAAACGAGAGGGGAATGTCAATCACAAAACTAATGGAGAGCACTGAATTCGCAGGTATATTACTGCTCTGCCCTGTAGTCAATGTCTCGCTATTTTGTCTTTAGACACTGACCTTTTGTAGATGAACCTGGCGTCTGCTTGTTGCCTTCTCGTCGCGCTTTTTCCCGTCTCAGTTTCACACCGTCCATTTTCACGACCCCCGCTAAAAATATCTCTTGGGTCTTAGGATCAGATAAGGCTTCTATCATCGTGAGATATTGTCGAAGTGGTATGTGAGCCGGGTGGCGTTGAAAGACACTGCGCAAGCTTTTTTGTGCCGTGCCGGCCCTTCTGAGCTGCTCCTTGTTCGCAGCGACTTTTGCAGCTGCTGCACTATAGTACACAGCAACTCTCGTGTGGCCGCACCGAGTTCTCGTTGAAAAGTGCCTATCTTTTCCAGATCGCCGTTCACCAGCTAACAGCCGTCCCATGTTAACGTCGCGTGTTGAATGGATCAAATGTAGTTTGTTCAGTTGCTGGCAACTGGAACTTAGTAAACGCTTCGTCCGTTGGCGCAACCACCTTCCGGTTTAATGATAGCCACCGTTTTGTTTGAAGAGTGAAACCCTTTTGTCATGGACCTGTGTTATAGCGCGCAGGCACATGCGCATTGCGCTCGTTATTTCTGACCTACGTGTTCAGGTTTTGTTTAACAGGCAGGTGGCCAATCAAAACAGTAGCTCGCTTTCTGAATGGCCATCTACTTGTTCATCAAAACTTAAATAGGCAGGACAGAATTTTTCTCCGCTACAACAAAAGCAGGAAGGAGAGGGTCTCATTTTTTTGTAAAAGAGTCAGATTAGAGTCAATTTTTGTTATGCTAAACCCCGCCACTAAACATTTAGGTTATTGGGTCACTTGTCCTGTCCGATTTTTGAAGTAAATTGTGCCTCGCTTGGCATCAAAATTTTTTAAGTTATTCAATAGTGCACAATCACTAGCACACAACTGCTCCTAGGGTAATTGCACCAAATTATAGTTACGTCCTACAATTGTACGTGCAAACTCAAGTGATTTGTTGCGTTTGGTTAAGGCCCCAAGGGACTTGGTCTTTTCATCAGATGAGGGCCTGCTGGAGTTTGTACGCCAGAAAATGATTAAAGAACACAACCAACGCAACGACAGCTTCGATCGCCAAAAAGCTAAGCAGAAAAAACTGCACATGGGTGATTCTGTGTACGTTTACGATAGAAGCAAAAGAATTGGCAAAACCGATAAACTCTGTTCTGCCTGATTGGTCCGTACATGCTGACCTCAGTGAATTCGCAAGTTGTTAGCTACTACGATGAACGACAACACCTGCGAAAAGTTTCTCACAGCAACGTGGTTCTGTCTTGGCTGAGTGGAAACAGCCGAGTTCGAGAAAGGAAAGTTGTGTAAGGTTACAAGAGAGATTCACTACACTACAACTGGAAGAGATCAGACTATATAATCTCTACTACTTATGAACAGTTCAAGATCAATCATTTACTATTCACTTATTTGCTGATTAAAGAACTTTCTTTGGGTTAACGGTCCGTTTCACTGGTGCTGAAACCCGGGACTCCATTATTTGGTGATGCCTAACCGACGGAATCTAGTCCCGACTGATGCGAGCGGAGAGCAGACGGACGGGGCGACTGGCACGTCCGAGCAGCCAGCTGCCGTTCCGGCTGCTCCTCTGTCCAGTCCAGATGTTGCCGCTCTTATTCAAGTCCTTCAAGCACAACTAGAAGAATCCCGCCGTGACCGTGAAGATGCCGAGCGACGTCATCAAGAACAGTTTCGGTTTCTTCATGAGAGTCTACTGTCTGTGGGAAAGCAAGTCTACAATGTCCCTCCCCCAAAAGTTTTTACCGGCAATGATGATATAGACGGTATTCAGTTTAAAGAATGGGCGGATCAGGTACGGTGTTACAGTGAAGCTAGTGGGGAGCCGGCGTTAGTCTTGTTAGAACGTTTGCTTGAGGCGCGGGCGAGGGACTGTTTTCGTGGTTTGGTGACGGAGGACAGGTCTAACTTCGATATTGCTATTTCGCATTTGGCGCCACTGCTAGAACCCGTGGTCAGTTTTACTGCTGCTAGATTTGCGACAAGCAAAAAATGAGGAAATTGATTCCTTTCTGACACGGTTTCGAAAGCAGTTTCAAAAGTTCAAAAGCGACGAGTTTGTGCTTAGGACAGTCTGATTAAATGGTCTACAACCATCTATTAAAAAAATGTTGGGAATGCTGGCTAACGATTCCGAAGAAAAGGATCTAAGTGTGATTCAAGAAGAGGCCGTTTTAAAGTACAAAGCTCTAAAGCAAAGCAAGAAGTTGGCCTGGGCAGATACTCTTAAGTCACACAAATCAGTCTGGAGAAACGGAGTCCCTTGAACACGAGGAGACAGACCCGGAGAACTGAAAATTTCAGCGGATAAGAAGTTCTTTGATAAAAAAAGAACGCCAAAAGGTTTTAGCTGCTACAAGTGTGGTCAAGAAGGCCACATAGCTAGAAATTGTCAACACAAAGAAAACACAGAAAGTTGGTAAACTGTCCGTGGCTAGCTGTGCTAGAGAAAAGACAATTGAACTTAAACCAGAAGTTTGTTCGTCAGGTTCGGTTCAGAAGAGCCGATGGCCTGTGCTGTCTGACGTTGGTCTTACGTTGGAGTTTAACGGGTTTCAATGTAAAGTTCCTGTTGTGCTTGATACAGGAGCTGAGTGCAGTGTGTTGCCAGCGGCGCTTTTGAAGCAGTTCAGTGCGGAAAGATTGCCCCAAAGGGTTGAAGCCAGGGGCGTGTGGGAAAAAGCAGAATCCCGTCCTGTTGTTGTAGTTGATACAAAAATACCTCAGCTGGAGTGGGCCGGATGTAAACTTCAGTTTGTTGTAGTCAACTCGAACAGCAACGAAGACGAAGTGCTGCTATCCTTGTCAGATGCGGTCACACTGGGGGTTGTCATTCCGGCCGCAGTTTGGATGGTGCAACCGAAAATAAAAAAAGCAGCGAGAAGGTCCGAACAGTGCTTCCGAGTACGTGAGCCTAGAAAAGGTAGTGGATTCTGTACCCCAGAGTCTGGTTGCGACCGCTAATAGCAAGCGTCGGGGTAGATCAAGGAACTGCATCGTGGCGAGTGTTGGCGGAGTCGATAGAAACGTTCTTTTTGAGCATCTATGGACATAGAGAAACGTATTCCAAGTCTGGCGGGGCGGGTAGAAAGTGGTAGTTTGAAAGTACCGCTGTCCGCTTGCCAAAAAAGTGACGCCGGACATGTCATTGGACTAGTTCAAGAAGTGATGCCATGCAAGCAGTATCCGGATGATGTTCGATTAGTGGCGTGTAAACAGGTTGAGCAAGGGCGCATCTCAGTGTGCCATTGTTAATGCTGAACGATTGCGCGAACCTGACGGAAGACCAGAAAAGTTCTTTACGGATGTTGCTTGAAGATTTTCAAGATGTTTTTGCACAACGACGAGGAGATGTGATTGGAGGCGCTACGGGGGTATCTCACACTGTGGAAACCACCTGTATTCCGATAAAACGAAAGGCGCGATACCTTCCATGGCAAAAGCAAAAGGTCGGAGAATTGGAAATTGCAGAGATGTGGAACGAAAAGGTAATCAGACCGACGTCTAGTTCATGGGCGAGCCCTGCATTTTTTATGACTAAAAAAGACGGGGAAGCATCCGATTTTGTTTAGACTACAGAAAGTTAAACGAATTCACTGTCAAGGATGCTTTTCCAACACCGCGCATAAATGATTTGCTACGTCTTGGAAAGACAGCAAAGTATTTTACAGTAATGGATGCTATGTCTGGGTACTGGCAGATCCCAATGGAGAAAACTTCTATTTCAAAAACAGCGTTTGTCACACACCAAGGATTGTACGAATTTTTGGTCATGCCCTTTGGCTTGACGAACGCTGTTGCAACCTTCCAACGCTATGTTTCTTCCTTGCTGTCAGGTTTAGATTTCGCTGGTGTCTACGTTGATGATATAATCGTTGCAAGCTCAGATTTTGTTACTCATCTGGCTCATCTACGGAAAGTGTTAGAGAGATTGCGTCAGAGTCATTTGAGATTCAAAATGTCGAAATGCAAATTTGCCGCTGAAGAAGTTGATTACTTGTTGCATCGTTTGAGACATGGTCAAATTTTGCCATCACCAGAAAGAGTAGAAAATTTGCTCAACTGGCCGATTCCCCAAGACGTCAAGCAGTTGCGCACATTTCTAGGATCGGTGGGATACTGCCGAAAGTTTATCAGAAGCTTTGCGGCGATGGCAAAACCGTTATATAACCTAACGAATTCAAACGCTGTGTATGAATGGAATGATAAAGAAATGGCGGCATTTGAGAGTTTAAAGCAAGAGTTGGCCAAGTCTACAGCATTAGCACAACTGATTGAAGACCCTGACACGCACTTTACTGTTGAAACAGATGAGAGCAAGTTTGGTCTGAGCGCCGTTTTGTTTCAAAGAAGCTCTGCAGAAGGTGGAAAGGGTCAACTGATCGCAGTGGACTCGAAGTCACTCCCCAAGTCAGAGCAACTGTATTATGTAATAGAAAAGGAGGCGCTTGTATTAATATGGGCGCTAAAGCAATTTCACGATTACATTAGCATATCGAAACATCCTATCGTCGTTTATGTTGACCATAAACCACTGACCGCAGTGATGAAACTATGGATGGAACAGCCTCCAAACAGTCGAATAGCTAGCTGGCTGGAAGTATTGAGACCGTTAAACCTTGACGTGCGCTACCGCCCAGGTAAAGAAAATTGCCTGGCTGACGGGTTGTCGAGAGTTGGCACTCTGAAAACTGTTCAAAGGCTTGTTACATGACTTTGATGAGACAGAGTTTATTGTAGCGTTGACAGAACAGGATCAACAAGTCTTGGACGACCTTGGGCTGGTCGTGATTGGACAACTACGATATTTGCAGGAAGACGGATCGTGGCGATTATATATCCCGTTGAAACTGCGAAAGCAAATTGTGGATAAAACTCACGAGAAAGGCCATTTTGGTGAAAAAACAGTGCTGGAAATTCTTCGGCGTACCTATTTCTGGCCTACAGTGGCAAAGAACATTAGGCAGTGGGTCTACGATTGCGTTATTTGCAGGAAACGAAATGCCGGCGACCGAGAAGTGCCAATGCTTCAACCAATCTGGACTAACAACCCCTGGGACACTGTTTCTGCTGATATTGTACATCTTCCGATGAGCGAGAATGGTTATAGGTTTGTCTTAGTCGTGCTAGATCTATTCTCAAGGTATATGCAAGCTTATCTTTTAAACAATATGACGTCAGCAGAAGTCGTGTCGAAATTAGAAGAGTTTTTGAAAATTGCTGGTATACCACAACGGCTACTCATAAATCAGGGTAGATGTTTCAAAGGAAAATTTCTGGCCAAATTTTGCAGCCGCTATGCTGTAGAACACGTGTTTACGACGCCGATTCATCCACAGGGTAACGGCGCCTGTGAAAGAGTTATTCGAACTTTCGGTGATATTCTCGCAAACTTAAGCCAAGATAACTATGCTAAATGGGATGAATATGTTGTGCAGGCAGTAAACGCATATCAGTCAAAGCCGCACTCTGCCACGGGAAAGGCCCCAAGGGATTTGGCCTTTTCATCAGATGAGGGCCTGTTGGAGTTTGTACGCCAGAAAATGATCAAAGAACATAACAAACGCAAAGACAGCTTTGATTGCCAAAAAGCTAAGACGAAAGACTTGCACATGGCTGATTTTGTGTGCGTTTAGGATAGAAGCAAAAGAGTTGGCAAAGCCGGTAAACTCTGTTCTCCCTGGATTGGTCCGTACAAGCTGACCTCAGTGAATTCGCACGTTGTTAGCTACTACGATGAACGACAACACCTGCGAAAAGTTTCTCGCAGCAACGTGGTTCTGTCTCGGCTGAATGGAAAAAGCGGAGTTCGATAAAGGGAAGTTATGTAAGGTTACAAGAGAGATTCACTACACTACAACTGGAAGAGATCAGACTATATAATTTCTACTACTTATTAACATTTCGAGATCAATCATTTACTATTCACTTATTTGTTGATTATAGAACTTTCTTTGGGTTAACGCTCCTTTTCATATAATTTAATTAAGAATTCGGTTTGATTTTTTTTATTTTTACGAGTTCGATTTTTTGCCTACAATTGTAACAGCAGTAAAATGTTTTCAAATTTTTTAAATTTCTGACGGGCTAACCCAGACCACAGACATACCCATACATATGAGCAATACCGGGCAAACCCTAATCATATACAAGCTTAGACAATAACGGACAAACCCAGACATACGAGCAATGACGGGCAATCCCAGCCCGCAGACAAGCCCACACCGTAACGGACAAACGCAGAGAATTACACAAAAATAAACAAACGGAAAATAGTCAAATTCAATGGCACAGCAAAAATACGAAAATTATACCGCCCAACAGAACAAAGAACTACTGAAATTATAGCCTGGTCAAGCCGGAAAACTCATTTGCATATTAGTAGCGTGGTGTTGTGGAATAAGAATTTTGATTGGTCGTGAAATCTTGTACGTAAAACGGAACCCAAAAAAAATTGCTGACAAAATTTTCTCATTTAGATATGTCTTCCCATTGTTCCATCAATTTCCAGAGCGTATGTTTGTCTCGTTGTAAAATGTCAACAAGGGGGGCGGCCTGTTACGGCTTGAAAGTTATGTAAAAATTTAGATTAAGAAATCAACAGGATAAATATTTAACCTTGTAGCACTGCTTCAGCAGTTATTGTAAAAACGTCCATTATTCAACGCCAGTTTGTACAGGACTTGTATGAGTTTTTATTACAATTTCTTTGAACCCCCCATGTTGTGACAAGAGGAGCTGTGGTTGTACTAGGTTTACACAGTAATCATAGGCCAGTCGTAACGTTTACGCACAAGTTCCTGTTACAGAAGCTAAAAACGAAAATAAATGTTCCTACTCAAGTAAGGAACAAAAAATCCAGAAAGAGCCAGAACAGCATTAGGTGGTATAAAAACTTAAGCTAAAACCTAATTGTCTATTGCCAAACCAGGTACTTTTTAAAAGTTTTGGGTTTGAACCACAGTAAAGCTGAAATTAATCTGAGTCTGCACATAAACATTGAACAAAAATTTTATTCATTGTTTTAATTTTTTCCACAAACTATTTTTAAAAGTTTACAACTTTTCCTTCACACTCTTTAGTGCAACAACAGGTATACATCCAGTCGTAATCGCCGTAGTCTGGCCCGTAGTTCCATAACAGTTCCTCACCTGGCCCTATTGATTTAGATGCAACAAGTAGCGCTTACGTTTTGGTTTTCCCAGTGCTGTCCTGCATAGCGACTGCTTTTAGTTTAGGGTTAACAGACTGTGATTGGCGTATTTACCGAAGCTGCTATTACACCCCGTACCATTCAGAATAAAACATTTTTTTGTTACTTTACATTTAATGAAATTGGCGTAACGAGCAATTTCTTCAGCCATTCTGAAGCAAGCGATGTAATCTAAAAACTCTGCTCAGTTCTGTGTTAATACAGTACGTGTGTCAAAATAGTGGCAAGTTTTTGATTTATTTGTGAATCGTGAATCTCAAAAATCGTGGGCGTCAAAAAGACTGGGTGATTTCATTATGTTGCCGTTAAAAATTGTGTTGTGTTACTTTCGGCTGAGTGAAAATTATCTTAGTTTTGTTTTGTGGATCAAAATTCGGATCAACAAGCATAGTCTACTTTATCGGTTGTTTCATTTTCTGTGTCTGTGTTAAAAAGTTCTTCAATAAAAGAATGGTCCAGTGCTTTTGGGTTGTCAACATGAGCACTACTTCATTTGACACTTCAACACTTTGTAATAGTTTGATTTATTGTTATTTTTTCTTATTGTTATATCCTTTCTTTATTGTCGAAGTATATATAAACTGCATTTATTTTGTTTATTAGATATACTTCTGTGCGGCATCTAATTATGCACTTACTGAATAAACGTTTGTTTGTTTGTTTCTGGCAATTGTCTAGCGTATGTGGTGAAGGCAGTCCTAGCTTGAATTTGCTCTGAATTTTAAACTTTTCGAAATTGAATTACACATTTCCTGCATGTTGTAAGGCTCTTTCGTTTTCTGTCAAAAAAACAAATTTTGTTCCTTTGTGCTTAAATCCTTCAGATCAAAATACTATTTCAAATTTGCGGCATGTTTACAGTCAACAGCAAACCCCGCCGATTGATGATTTCCTGTTTTGTGATCCCGCACCCAAATTACAATATCGGAATTTTCATCTTTTTGCAACCAATGGGAACGCGTGAGGCAAGGTTCTTCGATTGTAAATTCTTGAGCTAATAGGTCGTTGAGCTGACTCTAGGGTCATTAATTAATTAATGTTCTTAAATCTATGTAGTTTTTTGACAATTTGCTCGTTTTTTTTTCACGCACTAGAATTGCGAACCAGATCTGATAGCGTCAAACATCGGCTGCACCTCAGGTTTTCTAAAGATTGCAGTTACTTGGTATGGCGTAGGAACACTTTCGGTCATCTGGCGCGTATACCTAGCAGACCGAGCTTCTCGAGAAATTTATGCTTGAATGTTGTGTCGTGTGAAAAATATTATGCATTCCTTAATTTTGCTCACCTGCTCATGCTCTTGAGATGGCAACATTTTATATTGGCCACCGCCAAGCCAATTATAGAAAATTTGGGCTTTTTTGTGGTTGTTGCTCGTGGTTTTGTTCGCGATCAATGCAGTTCATCAAGAACGTGCAAATGCACGCTGTCATTTCATTGTGAATTAGGAGCTCTAGAGTCAGCTTCTCCGTGGGATACGTTCGGTTTAGTAAAGTAACACAAAACGCTAGTAATTAATTCTTTTAATTTCTGGCGTTTTCGTTTCAGAAAACTTTTTCTTTATTACAAAAAAATTTATATTGATAAAGAATGTCGCACTTTATAGAATCCTTGAAATTAAAGTATACCCCTTTTATGAAAGAATTTACTTTAGACGGCGCGGTTGTTTCATATATCATTGCGCCATTCATATATCATTAAGTATCATTGCGCCATGGCGCTGCTCATGGGGCCTTAGAGAGGCATAAGGTTCAGGACTTCTTGCGCTTTTTCCTGGTAGCTAGCATATTGCCGCCTGGATTCGTCAACGTCGGCTAACTGTTCTTCTGCTGCTAACTAACTTCCGCGCCGCCTTTTTTGGGTCTTTGGGCATTCTTGGAGATTTTTTAGACGACGGTGAAAATTTTGGTTCCTGTCTACGTTTTGATGATGTCCATGCACGAGTTTTCCTGCGACAAATGTTCCTCAAGAAGCGGTGACTTACTCATTGTGATTTTTTCTGGCAACATTTTTGGTGCCGTCGCTGTCATAGTTGCCGATGTGCCCGGCTCAGACGCTGGCTTCACGCAAAGGACACGTTAGAAGCGGGGACCTGGCCCTTCTAACGTAAGCCAGACCTGGCGTTTTCATGACTGGGGGTCTGTCCTAGCTGCTCATTCCCCTCTCTGACCCCGATCTTAAGACGACTCCACCACAATATCTTGAATTGTTAGAGACGATGGGGATGTGGGGGTATTGGAAGGAGCCAATGATTTCACATTTTTAGGTTTACTCAGTGGTTCTTCCAAATAAGGTTCGTCGGCAGACCCTGGTGTAGGTTTGGGAGTACGCATTTTTCTTGTTTTTATTGAGGTTTTCTTTCGTTTTTCTAAACGACAAATTCCCCAAAGGAAACAGCCCCAACTCGTCGGTCACGTGGCCCTAACTCGTTACGGAGCTGGGCGTGGCAGCTGCTCACGCGGGTCCTTGGGTGGTGTCTTGATTTTGGTCACCACCTCTTTTGTCACCACAACGAATACGACATCGCGGTCAGAAATTTTTCACCAGGACTCTCCCCCAATTGTTTCCCACTCTTCGCTTTTTGGGAGTACGTAGCGCCCCCCTCATCCGGAACAGTTACTCCTAGATAGTTTTCGGTGAACTTCTTGAGGCACCGGCAGCGAGTCTCCGGAGCACAACGGTCCTTGTAATTGTTTAACACAAACTTATCGAGCATTCCTCGCTCAAACCCAAAGTTTTTTCCAGCACACACTGTGCGTACTGTTTTGGCCCCTTTTTGAGATCCTGCATCAACTTTTGCAGAGCTTTAAATTTTATCTATTCAATTCCACAGAATGAGCAAATCAGGCTCCAACATTCAGCGGCCACCGTTGCTGTTGATGTTGTAGTTGCTAAAAAGTGAGTATGAACTAGTATGAAGTTACTAGATAAAGTAAGTATAAACTAATATGAATATTTTTCGAGAAAAAGTCATGTCAAGTCAAATCGTGTTATTTAAATTAAAAAAACAATCATGAAACAAATGTGTGTAAACCAATGAGTTGGGACGATTATTTTTTTTGAAAAACTATGAATATTTTTTTTAGAAAGAGTTGAATCATGTTACTTGAAGTAAAGAACGATGCTTCACGTCAAGCTGATAACTTTTTTCTGGTAAACTTTTGATCAACTGACTATTTCGAAATCATGAACGATTGAGATTCAACAGAAAAAAACAATAGACATGTTCGATATTCAACACTTTTCCTCACCAATGAGAAATGAAGTTAGAGCAGCGATGATAAGGGAGCAGCAAATAAAACGCAGTAGCAAACGTAAATGAAACAGTAAAACTAAAAGAAAAAAGTTATATTTTATATTACGTAAAATTGTGCTTTTTCAAAGAAATTTTTGATCCATTGGATCTACTTTTTAAGAAAAAAATTCATGTTAAGCCATTAGTTTAATTGTTTGAACAATTCACACCTTTCAGGTAAACCTATGGTAGAATAGTGGAACTATTTAGGTTAATACGACACTTTGATGGAGGCAATTGTTGCAAAAAGACCTATATGCCCAATGTTTTACGCATTTTTAGCGCAAGACCCCTAGCATATAACTTTCCAGTGTTTTTCGGAAATGACCGGAGGCCATGTTTTCACAGTGCACACTTTGCACATTTTCACTTTGCACATTCCCATTGCAACGAAAAATTACTTATATCTATTTGATAAACGTATTTATACCAAAATTCCCTACTTTGCGTTGTTTCACTTTCACATCGACAAGATATAGTATACATTTAGTTTAGTTTACTTAATTTTTTTATGATCAAATTAAACTTCTTTGATTATTAGGTTATTATTATTATTTACTTAGTATTATTACTTACTTTTCCGTACTTTACTTTTTGTACTTTCAGCAAAACATTAGTTTGGATTTAATTGTGGCAAAAATAATTTAGTTTGAAAGGTTTAATACAAATGTATAAAATAAATACAGTCAGGGACTTACACTTTGCGACTGTATTGTGCTTTGATTCTTGCACATCCCCGCATCTTCTGCGCTTTAACGAAAACGTTTGTTGTTTACTTGATGGCCCCCTTTCGCTCTAGCACAAATTGTTTTCCTGAAAACAACTGGTGGTTACGTCAACTAAAATTTCACAGGAATTAATAGTAATAAAAATAGTAATAAAATTTTTTACGATAATTGAACAACTTATTTAAAACTTTTAAAAAATTATAAATACAATTTCTGAAAAAAATTGACAATTTTAAAACTAATAATATAGTAGTTTCAGTTAAATTCCGTTCAGTTTACGTGGTTTATTCAACATTTATTAATCATTTTACCTAGTAAGAGTAGTAGTAAAAAATTTATACGTCTACATAATTTAGTCGTTTCATTTAAATTCCGTTCGGTTTCAGTTTCAGATAAATCTTCAATTGATTTAATTTCAGCAAATTTGACTACATTTCAGTAAATCAATCACCTCTATGGACACGGACACGAACATTCCTTATGGACCTTAGGGACATTCCTTAAGGACAGGGACAAAGAGGACACAAGGACAAGGACAGCGCTTAGGGACATGGACAATGCTTAGGGCCGAGTATGAACCAGGGTTTAAGGTGATAGGAGATTTCGATCACAGTTTGATCTGATATCCCAGGAGATTTCGATCACAGTTTGATCTGATATCCCGAACACAGATGAATTATACAAGGGACTAGCCAGGTTGTTGCAATGTCTGTGGTGGGCAAACATGCTGCTTTTGCGCAAAACTGCCATTTTCCTGCATGTTTGAGGTTCAAAAAAATCAGTCTTTGCAATGGCAGATGCCACCCCACAATGTCTGTTTATGACTAAAGTATTAACCTAAAAACTACATATTCAACAACGCGATCTTGGTTTTATTCGAAAAATACGACGCATGTAAGATAGCAGGAAGCACTAAAATAGATACATACATAATTGGCACACAGAAGTTTTTAGCTACAGTTAAAATGATAAATCGAATGAATTTAATTCCTACAGTACACTTTCAATAGATTGAAAATTTAGTGTAATTTTGTCCAATAAAACTATTGAGTAGTTTTTTTCATTTTTTCTATCACTCACTATCACACAATCACAAAATAAAACTAGTACTACAAAGTCCAAACTAGCTTGAATTATCTGAACTACAGTAATATTATTTACTACACGTACAAGTCAGGCAAGTATGTTAGGATTTAGCCTCAACATCCTAAAGTAGAGTTCGCAACGGGTCGATATTTCATAACCCGACCCGACCCGAGCGAATGTCTAACCCGACCCGACTGAAGCTGCTATACAAACCCTTGAGATTTCCTTGTCACGTTTTTGTTTCTAGTTTTTTATATATTTCATATCTTTTGATAAGCTACAGCACAGATGTACAAGAAGGGTCTGGGGGAAGCCCCAACCCCCAGATTTGAGATTCCGGGACAAGCCCCTCTCAGATTTGATTCATCGGGGCAACCCCCCTCCTTGTTGCTGAAAAAATGCTCGAAAATTCAAAAATCGCCTCAAATAGCTGGATAGCTGTAAAACGCTTTAAAATTGAGCAAAAAGCGAAAAAATCGCTAAAAAATATCCGAAATTTGCAAAAGTTCATATTTTTGGCAAAAATTGGAAAGAATAGCGTTTTTGTCAAGCCCCTAAAACGTCATGACAAACCCCCTCCCCCCACCCTCGGGGAATTTCGAAAAATCCAGGACAAGCCCCCCCCCCCCCAAACAGAGACCCCATGAATATACATGTATGGACTAAAGTAGCTGATTTTGGTTAAAAAGAATTAAGAGCTCTGAAAAGCTGTTACATCACTTTGCAGCGGGTGGGTACATTAGGTGAAAATATCATCAAAGCAGAAAAATTTAATGCAAAAGTTAAGAATTGATTCCCAAAATTTTTGACCCGAACTGACCCGCACAATCCGCTGGTTGGAAAATGTCAAACCGACCCGACCCTATCGCGAACTCTATCCTAAACACATTATTTAGAACTAACAAAACATATAAAATGTAATAATATATTACTACAACTGTAATAATATCTAATATATTAAAAATATAGCTAACAGTAACAAAGACAAAAGAAATCAAGGCACAAGAAACCCATACTTGTAATATTCCAGAACCTCATTCAAAATAGCAGTTAATGGTATTTTCACCTTACGTTTGCGGTACACTGTGAAATTTAAATGCATACACTCAAAAAATTTAAAGGCCTATACACAATTTCAACCCTATTTTGGCTATATTCATACAGAACAGAAAAACACAGTATCCAAATAATGCGCTTGTGTATATTCGCAACCACACAGTATATCACCGACAAAGAAGCCCGTTACATATTAACCACAAAATAAAATCCCGAAACAACAACAAGCAATAAAATTTAGGTCTGAGAAATTTTATCCACAGTTTTTATAGCTATGCGAATATTTTATAGCTTTGTGAAAGATGCTAACAACAATTACATACTCATATCAACTTTTTTTCAATTCCCATTCTGCATAATATACCAGCAGTTACCATTGGTGATCCACACAATATGATGTATGCCTAGTTCATATTTGCCCGTGTCCGTTAGGCATTGTCCTTTTAAGCTAGCGCAGAAAACTTGCCATAGCTGCACTCATAGGCTAGCTGACTCACCAAAAATTGGCCGCCAAAGACTAAAGGGCCAATTCCTAAAATGGATTAAACGGATTAGATTAAAATTTGTTTTGTTAATAACTCCTAGCATCACTATAATTTCATATAAAATTTGCAAAAGTATGTAACACTTTCTGCTTGTGCACAAAATTTCGTACGTTTATCTCACCATTGAGATTAATTATTCAGCAAATAAATTTTAATCTAATCCGTTTAATCCATTTTAGAAATTGGCTCTAAGATTCACACTTACGGCTGTGCAATAACTAGATTCTAATGCACGCTGTGAATGTATCAGCATGCACTTAGGGGAGAATCGGCAAAATATGATCTGCTTTAAAAAGGATCAGTCGTATCGTTTTGCGCATGCCCGTTTTTTTGGCAGGCTTATGTCACGTGTAGCGAAGTCTATGCTTTCATTGATCCTATTTTAACATCCCTCTGATCTTGATTAGACATTCATGCAGTTTCAATTTACATGGGACACAGATTCGATCCTGTTTTGCCGCTCTTCCGACATATATATTACAGGGTTAATTAAAAACTAATCAGTTGATTAAAAATTAGTAGTCCGTGGCTCCTTCATTTTGCTTTATGACTTCTGGAAGAACCTTGCGCAAATGACTGATGTATTTGCGGCATGTGGATACATCAAGGTCCTTCCAGATGTCCTTAATGGCTGCCACACACTCCTCTTTTGTCTTCGGCTGCTGGTAGCGCACCTATAAACATAGAGTATATAAAATAAAGTATATGGAATAAACTAGAGAACTCCTACAATTTGGCCATGTTTACATTGTGCTGCTGTTTAACAGTCGTCAGTATGCATCAGGTATGTGGTAGTGTTCGTAAACCGTTGCTCAGTAAACAAGCCTTAAACAAAATATGCAAGCCTATAAAAAATTGTAAGGTCTAGTATAGTAAACATTACATGAAGTTGAAGCGCAAACCAAACGTTTTCTATCGGGTTGCAGTCCGGCGACTCAGGAGGAGTTTGCATCCAAGTGATGCCATGCGTTTCAAAGAACGCTACCGTACTGCACGCTGTATGCTAAAATAAAAATATTGTCAAGTAAACATGGTATTCAAATGTCCATATTTTGCCCAAGAAGACAATGTTTAAGATATTAAGATTAGTAATTAGTAATAAGAAAGATATTAAGATTTAGTAATTTCTACGAGTTACTTCATTTTTCACTTATGTATTTAGGTAACTAAGGACCATTTTTAAATTAACAATAGGAGTAACTAATTCAGTATTTGTAAACACAGATGCTATTTGAGATTGCGATACTTTCAGCCATAGACTTTTGTTGCATACCGTTACTATCATCCACATTCTGAAACAAAATTACGGTGCAGCAGCTAAAAAAGTATTAATGTACCTAGAACATAGCTTGAAAAATTCTAAGTTGGTAAATTAATTGAAATTAATGAAAGATAAAAAAATTAAGAAATACTCTAAAAGTTTGCGTTTTCGCAGACCCCACCTATATAGGCCCGCCACAAAATTTAAAAAAGTTATATAACTGGTACAGATGTTGTTTATAGCTCATTTTAAAGTACTTTTAATGCCGCATAATATAAGCTATAAAAGCCTTTATACAGCCTGAGAAATTTTGAACTGTGCATTAACAAGTGGGATGCGTGAAATAGCTAACTTTTAGATTATTAACTTAAAATTTCTCAGGCTATGTTATACAAAGGTACAATAACACTTTTTATATGGTGTTATTGTAGAGAACACCATATAAGCTATAAAATGCGTAGGCGTATGGAGCTTTAAAATGAGCTATAAAA
The DNA here is from genome assembly GCA_030248245.1 of Trissonchulus sp. WLG1_4. Classification (NCBI taxonomy): domain Eukaryota; kingdom Metazoa; phylum Nematoda; class Enoplea; order Enoplida; family Ironidae; genus Trissonchulus; species Trissonchulus sp. WLG1_4. Next base: position 2,780 of record JASANF010012740.1, on the reverse strand, counting down.
TACTGCCGTAGAACTACTTACTACTACTAGTTATCTAAAGTTATTACTCAAAAAGTGAGTTTTTACCTAAAAAAGAAAAAACCTAGGCACAAAAATTAGATAGCAAGCATCAAACTACTAAATGTACATAGGATACCTTTGTTTGATCCAAACACACTGGAACTACGAGCACTGGTTGCGCTAAACAGGCGTGTAAAAAAAGGGGGCTGATACAAGGTAAAAAGGGGTGGGACAACGCCGCGACCAGGCCGTAGGTCAAACTTCAAATCGTAATAATGGTGCCGTTTTCACTTAGTGGCCAAAATCCGGTAAATTAGAACAATAGAAGTGGCCTGAAAGGTCACAAATAAAAATTGAAACAATAGACTTGGGCCAATTGGAAAATTGAAACAATAGAATTGTCAAAACAAGTTCAATAACAAAAAGTCCTAAAGGGGGGAAAGAAAATTCTCACTCTTACAAGTTAGCTCAAAGTTATGTAGCTTATCGGATTTGGCTTAGCACTAGCTTTATTATTGTATAAAAAGTGCAAAAAGTTGTAAAAAATAGCTAATAAGCTAACTATAATAAGTTAGCTGAAGCATGCATTTTTAAGCTTTCATCTCATTATATATAACTCATTTAAAAGAGCTCTCGAAGCGCATTAAAACGATATGCATATTACTTGTGTACGTCAAAGTTCGCAAAAAAGTGAAGCATTTTGTACTAGCTGCTAGTTTGCATAAAGTTAACAGTAACTTAGCAAATACCAACTTAGGCCATATACATCGCAGATGGGTGATATATAGCTCATTTTAAAGGGCTTTGAAAGCTATATCCGCCAGTTTTTGCAAAAAAGAGATACTTAATGTCGTCATTGTATTCACAGTAAAGTCAAAATTGTGCTCACAAGTGTGACTATTGAATTCGGATTTGACTCTCAGCTATTCTAAATCCTAATCAAGGGCATAAAACTGCATAGAATCATCTATAATTATATCTCTAAAGTTAATTATTATACAGTAGCATGGGAGCATAATTTCTGACTTGTGTTATTGTGTCTTGACACCGCGTTTATATTCGCCATTTATACTTACATATGAAATAAAAAAGACAAACAACAATGCCCTAATAGAATCAAAACCTTAGTATTTAACATGTACCATGTTATTCCAACTACGTTCACTCGGTTTTCCCCTCTGTGTCAGTATAGGCACGCTGGGGCTTTTTGGCTGTAGTAAACTATTTTACCATGTTTTATAATGTTTTTGGACTTGATGTTTTGTACCAATACTGGCACAATGTGTCATTTTTGGCACAAAGGGTTCCGGGGGAAACTAAACAGGATCTCTGTCATGTATACCGCCGGTCTGATAGTAAATTCCACTGCACTGACCAAAATTTATCCAAATTTTGCTTCCAATGAGTTTTTCACCAAGTCAGAGCCCCTTTGATTTCTCACAGTAGTGTAAGGCTTCACTAGAAGTACTACATACCCTCACCTCCATTCACTCATTTACTTACCTTTTATTAATTATTTGTGAATTCACACTCAACGTAACTACTTTCTTGTGTGTAAAAGTGGCTATTTCTGGCATGTTGCACAGTCAGCCTGGTGTGTGCGTGTAAAAAACGGTAGTATTTGGTCTCTGCTGTGTGTATTATTATCCACATTCCTCGGTTTATTTTTGGGTCAAATGCATAAAGGCAGTCTTGCGTTAAAACCATTCTAAGGCGTTCTATTTCAGTAATTTAGAACATCGTAACGAAAAATTGTACACGTATTATGTACATAGGTAAGAACGTTGCCCTTAGACTGCGTTTAGCTAGACTGAGGAAGTGTATAATAAGTTGTGAGCAAAATAAAGAATTAAACATTACTTTATGAGCACATTCTGACTATTATGACTCTTTATAATTGTTCAAGAAAGCCAAGTAACAACTGCGGCTCAAATTCAATAAGACTATTCCTCAGGAAAAACATGGCACAACAGATTAAAAACAACCTTGGCTTACAAAATCAAAAACCGTATTCAATCCTATATACTTTGTGCCAGCTCTATTGATTTATGACAGCAGACAAGCGATGGTTTAGTGCAAGTTTGGTTTGCAAGCGACCACAACTTTGGCTCAAGAAGTTCGAAAGTAGCTCAACAATCTTACTTCAAAAATGTTAATTCAAGAATTGTACAACACAAGTTAGTGAAGACTCAACACAAGCCGACCCAAGAACAACGCATGAAAACGACCTTACTTTAAGGAGGAAATGTTGAATCGCAAATATTTCAATATTTTTTGCCTGGTTGCAATTTTTTGGTAATATTAGCTTGAAATCGCTCAGTTTTGAGCTCGCGGATCAACAATTTTTGGATTCAGTTTTTCTTATAACCCTTTAATTCCCAGAGCTGCCATTTGGCACATCACGTGATGAATACCCAATCGGGGGCCATAAAACTTGATTTGTTCATTCTATTCAGCTGAACTGCAAATTGTTTTTTCAGAAAGCTTAGATCTTTATATTTAGTGGCCAAATTTTGAATCTTCTGCCGCACAACAAAACCTATGCTTCCATAAGCAATGTGCAAATTTAACTTTTTTTCATCGTAAAAGTAGTATTTTCTTCGTGACCTCATCAAGATTTTGGGTTGCGCCGCCAGCAGTCAACTTTGTATGCATCAGATACAACAAATGTTGTACTCTATTGCTAGCCTTCAACTATGGCAAGCGCACGACTTTTGTGTTAATACTCTAGGGGGAGGTACATATTGTAATAAAACAGGGTTAACGAGCCCCCTGATTGA
>JASANF010012739.1:0-30821 GCA_030248245.1 Trissonchulus sp. WLG1_4 | reverse complement strand
TGGATTGGATTTAGTAGTTAAGCGTTGGATGATGACGGCACGTTGGCTGAATCAGACTGTTATGAAAATGGGACGGCTTACTAATTGTCAGTGGATGATTTTCTGTGTAGATTCAACCGGCCCTTTTTTTCGTAAAAACGTTCGTAGAAATTGCCAAAAAAAATTGTTGATTTGTGAAAATTTTTTAAACTGTTCGTAAAATTGCGAAAAGAATATTTTTTGACGGAGGTGAGCTTGAGCAACTCTCTTCGCGTCGTTTCTTCTCTCGTTACTCGGCCAGAAAAAATTTCCGGTACGTGCCCAATATATTGTCGAAGTTCGACCTACAAATCTAAAATTTCCCCACTCTTTCCACTCTTTTTTATGGAACCAAAAAACCGAAGGACTCTAATTGTGCAAAATTCCTATCAGAAAAACATTCAAATTAATCAATTGGCTCCATCGTCCCCGTGCTACGCCGCTGCCTTAATATAACGTTCAATGCAATAAAAAAAGATTCAAATTTTTGCTAAAAAATTGTGGTTTTGCGAACCGTCATTTCGCAAAATTGCTATTTCCCTAAATTTGCCAACTACAAAAACCCAGGATTCATCCGCTTATTTGTCTATGAAAGCTCCCTCGCCCTACGTTCATTGTCCTTGTATTAAATGGTCTGGTTAGTCGGAGCCAACCCATTTCTTTTATGATTTGGTATGGATTTTTAAAAAGTGTTTTTACGGTTATATATACTTTTGGTTTTCATAGTGATACAACTGGCAAACCGCCCAAGCCCAGCTTCACCAAAATAATGTTTTAGGTTTATTTTTGCCGATTCTTCGGTTAAGATTGTATTTGAAGTACTGAATCCTCGTTTTTATTAAACATGAATATGAGCAAGCACAATATACGCTATTTATTACAATGTTCTTCTGAAATGACTAAGGTTTGAAAGTTTTACAAGAAATGAAGCGGTACCCTGAGACAAAACAGGTGGCATGTATATTTGTGCCAACTTTAGCTGTATTCTCTTGAGGCTTGCAATTCGTTCTTTTAATGTAATCGCATGTTTCTCGTTTGAGGGGGCACTTTTTAAATTTTTTGGGTCAGCCTTTAGTTTTATACAGTTTTCTGTGTGAATCTCGAAAAAGCCTTTAGAAAGACGACGGCGCTGAAGAAATGACTGACCCTAAAAAATAAGGATAGTAGGTGGGTAGCTGTTTTCTGTGTTGAGGAATTATATAGCCGCAGGGGATTTGTATATAGCGGTATCGACGACTACATGTGGATACCCGCCAAGGAAACGGAAACGCAATTTTTTTCGGACAGCAAAAGCAGAGTACCAGAATTAATTATATTTCTTAATTGTATTATTGTAAGTATATGATGCAGATTATGGCTCCTACTAGTACTTCTCTGTTTGATAAATATACAATTACTATGATGCAGATTCGGGCTCCTACTAGTACTTCTCTGTTTGATACATAGTTACCTAAAGGAAATTACAAAAAATCTGATGGAAAATGAAGTCTAAGGTTCAAAAAATACAAGTAATAAGTGCGAGTCTTTCATGAAAACGAAGTTAAACGAAAAAAGGGACGTAGGTAGAGTACAGAAAGTGTCTGTAGATCAATTTGTAGAGCTTTTACCGCTGGGCTAATAACATTTTGAGTGAATCTTCCCTTGTATGTGTTTTTGAGAGACAGAGATGCTTTATTTGACCGAAAACGGTTCAGACGGTTATTCACAATTTACACATAGGTTGGCTACCTATTATAATAAGTATATTGTACATGTAGTACTTGTAATTGGTTACGTATCTTGTAGTATACTAAATAAACAATATGCAGGCAGAATTAAAGATTAGCCAAATGTATCAGTCGGATATCTTCGGCCACAGTTTGAGTGGTCTCATGATTGCCAATTTTGCGAATTCGACTCTGTGTGTCGACCGCATGGGTGCGTCGGGTAATACTGGCCGCCGTTTGTGTGAGAACGGACGTTCCCTGATACCAGCAAGTCCTGGGCAACAACAGATGGGTCAGAGGTCGAAATGTTTCCAAGAACGCATGGCGAAACTGGCTGCTCATGATGCAGTAGAGGATGAAATTGATGCTGCTATAGAGAGCGGTCAGCATTTCAAAGAGATCGCCCGTATAGTGCATGACTTTGTGGCCGAATTCACTGCCCTTCACGGCGATGATGAGATGAACCACGCCTTGGGGGAATTCCACGGCTATGACCAGAATCATGATCAGCAGCAGTATGCGTGAGGTATTGGCGTAGCGCAGTCGGTGACGTCGCGTGGAGACCTTGCGATTTAGCAGGCGGCGTAGTTTGCAGAATAGAGTCAGGTTGACGCTGACTATGATGCCGCAGGGAATCAGTTTGCAGCAGATACCGAAAAGCCAAATGCTAGCCTCGAATAACCCTGAAATAAGATATACGTGTGTTTAGTAGAGATTAAGCAGTGAAAATTACATTATGATAGCTTTATATCGGCCAATAACGAGTTGAATTTGACGTGTAGTCTAGGTGATTTCAATAATGACAAAATATCCTAAAAATTTCATTTTTTCATACGTACCGTACGTATAAAACAAATGAAATTTTTAGGATATATGTACATATATGTACATAAGTATAAAAAATAGTTAAAATATGGATTCTAAATTATTATGCAGTCAGCGTGTTGCATACATTAATGCGCAATAATATAGAGCAAAGTCTTGGGGACTGGTATCGATTATCGACGCATTTTCAGGTGAAACTGTATTTTCTGAACGTTAGCTTATTCAGCATTATTGCCCGATCCCATCAATGGGTGTCAGTGTAGCCCTAAGTTGTATAGTCTAGTGACCAAGCCGCCTAGGTTTAGGTTGGTGATTTTGTTTAAGTAGCTAACCTGTTTCAATGGCAAATTTGCTATACTTGAGCGTATAAATATCGTTGGTATCGTTGGACCAGCCACACCGGTGTTTTCCGTACGCGCTTTCGGGCAGAATTTCAGAGGCAAAGTAAAATGGAGCCGAAAGTAGTGGTACCAGAATGTAGGTGCTAATGACGAGCATGGTTGTGTGTCGGCCCCGAAACAGCCACGGAATGTGAAGCTCCGTTGACTCTTTGCGCAGAACCGTGAACCGTATAACGGCCAGAAACGTCACGTGAACTATGGCCACTGTGTGAGCAATTAGATTCCAGTTGACATTGATCAGCAAAAAAGTCATCCAGCGCTTTGTCCTGAATGTCCGGTTGCAACGGTTCCATTGCAGCACTGTGCCGGTGGCATAGCCGGACAACAAGAGCATTTGGGATATGGCTAAACCGGTTACTAAAGCATTGCTAGAGCCTAGGGGTCTGCGCAGCATCTGAAATATATATTTTTTATATATTTATTTATTATTATTGTATTTTTCATGTTATATGATTTGTATTTATATATTTATTTTCATAGATATTTTTTATATTGTCACAGGAATAGGAAGAGATGATGGAAATAGTTTGGCTTTTAGTGTTGAGCTTGCAGAAATAAATTTGACAGAACTGAGTCATAAACTCAGAAGGAACAACTTGTATCATATTTTGGTATTCGTATTTGCATTATTTTATGAAGTTACTTATGTTGATATAATACTTATTATATCATAGATCACTTATATGTTATATAACATAGACGTAATACTTTTTTATGCTAAATCTGCGCAATCTACTTCATTAATGTATTTTTTCAAATATTTATATACTGCCTAAAAATACAGTTTGGAAAAAAGAACAAGAAAAACGAAAAAGAATCTTCTTCTGAAACTCTGAAATCCTAATTTTATACTTGTGAATCTTACCAGAACGACAATATTCAGCGAATTGGTCGATATGCCGAAAATACATGTAGCAATGACCAAAGGGTAGTGGCATTTGGCTTTGTAGTACTCCACAGCGATTTCCAGGGGGGTTGGTTCTGGGGGTATAATAACAAAAGTTGTTAGATTTAGCATATCGCAAACGCAGAAAAAAATAATTGTTCAGAATGAATTTGTTTTCATAGTAACAGGTGGTTTTCTTTAATTATTTCCAGGCGTATGTAGGTACGCATTTCTTTCGCTCCTGTTGTGTGTCTGAAATATACAAATAAAACAGTTTACACAGGGTAAAAAGTGAAATAAAATTTCAATGAAATGAAATGCCACTTGTCGCATGGAAGGTCCATGCACAGCCGAAGAAATTCGGATGAAATTACTAAATGTCTTACTCAAATTGGGTGGATTTCACAAAGATGGTTTTACTAAACCAATTCGGATGAAATTACTAAATGTCTTACTTACATTAGGTTTAACCGATCAAATTTGTATGTTTTTTGTGAATAAGGGCACAAAGTTCAAATAACAAATGAAAACTGGTAGTGTTAAACTTAGTCATTGAAATGTGCCGAGTGTCGCTATATTGAGTTTACTAGGAAATGTTGTAAAAGTTAATACTAAACAAAACTTGATTCTGATTTGCAGTTTTCAGTTTAAATAGACAAAACCAAAACCATAGCTTTGAACCCAAAATCAAGTTTTGGATATAAGAGAATCTAACTGACTGAAGTTTGACCAGATTGCTGAACCCAGAGACGAAACAGGTGCCGTGATTATTGTGACTGCTCGCTGTACTTTTGATGCTGCAATTCTTTTGTAATGAAACGTGGTGTTTTGTCTCTGTGTTCAACAGTTTTGGTCAGACTTTAGTTGAATTTTAATTAACAGATTAACGATTGTTCCGTATGAATTGAAAATTGGTTGTCAACTTTGTGAAGGAAATGAGTTATTAATGGGTGTAGTGTAGATGAAGCAAACAAAATTGTCTTTTAAGGTACTTTTAAAAGGCATTCAAAGTTTAGATTACTTTTGAATACTATATATATATATATATATATATATATATATATATATATATATATATATATATATATATATATATATATATATATATTTATATATATATATATTATACAATATATATATATAATATATATATCATATATAGAAATATTTATAATTTATATATATATATATATATATATATATATATATATCTTTTTGGCAATCATTTGAGTATATATACCTTTTTGGTTTTGGCTTTTTTGGTTCTTTGCCTTACAGGCTTGCTATATATAATGTTGAAAAAAAATACAGACAGAAATTTGACTTGACAAAACTTAATGCTGAGGCAAAGAGAGGGTAAGGTTTAGCTGAGGACGTGTGGATGTGTGGAGAAATAGATCGCGGCTAATGGAGATAATTTCGACAGACTGAATAAAATGTATGGGTGTAAGTATGTAGGTCGGGCAGCAGCCAGAGGTGTGCTAATTTGGTTTCATTGGGCAAAAAACTGGGAAAAACTTTTTAACCATATGTTGTGAGTTAAATCTGTTATTCTACTGAGTTTGTTAATTTAGTAGGTTTCCTGTTTTTTGTTTTTTACTTGAGTCTTGTAAGCCAATCTGCTGCTGTTCAGAGCTGTTTTTTTAGTTGTGTTGAAACTACATACTCTGAGTTTATTACTACCTAACGTCACAGATGTACATAAGCGGGGGTAGCTCCCCTGGATTTGAGATTCCGAGGCAAGCCCCCCTCAGATTGGACCCATCGGGAAAAACGCCACCTTCTGACTTTCTGCGAAAACAGCTGTCCTGTAATGGTTAGGGACTTAGGGTGGCACTACAATTTATGACTGCCCCCCACTTTCAAAATTTTAACAATCTTAAAAATCCAGGATAATTCTCATGGGAACATATTAAACTGGCTGTGAGAACAGTGAATTGTGTTTGTCACATCTCTAAATCTGTAGGCCGTTAAAGCAAAATTTCGCGAGAGTGGGAATCGGGAGATATACTCTAGCGGCTATGAACTCTGCTTCTGTTCTTAGTTAAGTTTAAAGATCAGACAGCATTTAAAAACACTTTCTGTCTCAAGTGAATCACACTAATGAGTGTTTTTGACTGATTCGCTTAATAAATCCCAGCAGGCAACACTTACAAGTCGTCAAAAATAGATAATAATGCATAATACATATATGTACATACACAGGGGATATATAATATTGGGCTAATGACCATACACCCAGAAGGCATCCTCACCCCCCCCCAGAATTCGCTAGCTGCCCACGTATGCTAATGACTATGCTAATGTCGAAACTGGAAAGTTGACCTTTGGTTTTGCTTCCAGGGCTGCAGTAATGTTAGATAAGTCCTTGGTGAATTATATATTACATTTTCGCATTACCATTAGCAGTTGAAGCTGAAAGTTGGTATCATGTTTGTCACATGTATATAAAATCTCATGCGTCTCTCATTTTTCAATTATTGGTCAATAATAAATTTATAATAGTTCAAAGTGCAAGGTAGTTAAAATTTGGCGTATTTTCTAGTGATTCTATCCATTACGTCTACCCATTTAAAAAATTGTAATGAGGGTGCCTTGGGAATTTGAGCTTAAGTGTGCTGTGCGAAAAATTCATGCTGAAGTTTCATCTGTAACTTTCGGACCGTATTCTCAAAATTACCTGCAGATAAAGAATATAATTCTAACTTTCCCGCAGGTAAGGTGAAGGCAAAGTTAATCCTCTGGGTAAAGGTAAAGTTAAAATTGAAAACAAGGTTAACGTCGATGGTAATTTTGATAATACGGCCCCTGTTCTGTGGACGCACGGTTTACGCAGAAATCACGAAAACCTCGAAAGCACAACTTGTACTGTAGAATGATATACGGATGTCTTGGGTACAAGAAGCACAGAATATGACTGCTGTCGCTTTATTTTGATGTGGCTCTTAAATTAGTGATCTGAAATCGAGAAATAATTGCTCAAGTGCTTGTTATTATTCTGTCGAGATGAGCGCCAGAGTAGGCTGTAACTGACATTATTATTTGCGGTTTGACTATGTTTTAAGTGCTCAAAAGACATAAAGTAATTTGTATATGAGTTGTTGTAGCTCATTTTGTTTTAGTCTACGAACATGAAGCCGATGTATAAAGTAATAGCAAGTATAGTAAATAACTAGTAAAAACCTGAATTAAAATTATAAAATCTTAGTGCGTCTAAAGGTTTTATGTCTGTTTTCAATGGATATTGGATATTAGACATGAACAAAATTAGAACTTATCTCAGCAATCGAATTGTCTTGACTCGGACTGGCTTCCTATACTTTTGTTTGTGTACTTCCGCAAAAAATAGTTTCAGCGGGATATTGTCTATGGGATGTAACCTGCAGTGATGATGTATTTAGCAATATTGAGCTTGCTCCTAGTATTTAATTTTGAAAAGGAGGGGAGGCTTAGATAACTTGTTTTGTGTAAAAAAGGAGTTTCCCCTCTAAACTTGGAGAGTTGGTACTGCTTAGAGGCGGAACCCCAAATTTACGTTTTCTTTGTTTCAAAGGTATAATCTTTGCCTCGAAAACCCAATATGTTCATTAACGGTCAAGTTATTGGGATACTGGAATCTGGGGTGTAGAGGTGAAACCCCGTGAAGCTGATTTGTGAATGTTAAATTAGGTATGATACAGAGAACATAGTAGGAGTTCAAATTAAAAAACAAGTTATATACATCCATGCAAAGTATTTTTTTGTATTGCACTATATTGACATGGCAACGGTGTAGTTGACTCACTGTAGACAACAATGTTATATATATATATATATATACTTCCGCCTAACGGTTTATGAATGATGCTAACTGTATTTTTAAGACATATATAAAACATTTAAGATACACATAAATATGTTCATATGTACTAGAGTTCGCAATCGGGTCGGGTCGGGTCGGGTCGGGTCGGGTTGGGCCTCTACGGGTCGGGTCGGGTTGAGATTTTCCGACCCGCGGGTTAAGCGGGTCAGTTCGGGTCAAAAATCTTGAGTGAAAATCCTAAATTTTTACGTTGAATTTTGCCGGTTGGACCATTTTCTCAGGCTAATGGACTCGTGGTAGAATGACTACTGGACTGAAGATTCACAGAACGTATCACCTACATATCACAAAAAACTAATAACAAAAACTTCACCAGAAAATTTTGTGTTTAAGAGTTTTTATAACAGCTTAACGAGAAATCGGGTTGGTTCGGTTCGGGTTGGAATCTATCTCGGGTCGGGTCGGGTCGGGTCGAAAAACTTCGACCCGTTGCGAACTCTAATATGTACATACATTCCGCGACATATTCAATAGTAATTTATATCTTTCGCGTAGCTAAACTCTACCTTTTACCATGGTGATATTTAACAATAGTCAGTATTTCAAGAAAACACACTAAATCGAAATCATGTGAATGTCCTCGGTAATGAGAAATGCAGAAGAACATCTTTTAATTTTGCGTCGTGTGCTTTGTGTCATGGATATCTAGCTTTTGTAGTCTGTGTGACACAATATGTCAGAATGGTAATACGTAATTGAAACCGTAAATACCAGACATTGTCGTCATACAACACAAATTATATATATATATATATATATATATATATATATATATATATATATATATATATATATATATATATATCATAGAGAACAGGCGACAAAACATACTCCATGCATTAGGTGATACATGGCCTTTTTTGCTGACTTGTTTAAGGTGGTAGTGTCGCCAAAGCAGTTTTGCTCATAGGCTGCAAAATGAGAACTTTTTGCTTTGAAATTGTACGTTCACTGAGAAACTAGCTAAATGCCATATGGTGTCAAATAAATACTGCCAGACACTAAACTACCAATATCTACCAATATTTTTAACCAATCACCATTTGTGAGCCAGACATCACACAATAGAGACATAAAAGTTCAAAAAATCAAGCCAGATATCAGATTGGCCAGCTCGTGAAGTACATGTAATGTTTTGACGCACAATTTTTTGCCAAAAATAAGAAAAATGAAAAATGAAGGTTCGTTTTTCTTTTGATTTCAAAATAAGTGTCTAAATTGTTCACAATTTATCGTTAATGCTTAAAGGACTCCACAGTTTACGCACAATTTCACAGTTCAAACAGGCATTACTCCACAACCACTCAAGAAATTTGCACTAAATTTTGTATGCATAAATTAGAGCATATGTGCTTTTACTTTTTGTAAAGAATCTAAACAAAAAGTTTTTTAATTGTGACGAAATTATCGAATGTGAATAGGTTTTCAAAACGTCATTTTTCCGACTTCGCGACGTCACTGCTAACTGTATACTGCATCAATTTTTTCGAAACTTGGCAGAAATATTTGCGTTGAAACATATTTTTAGAATGTAATAAAGAACAATGACCTATCTTTTACTGAAAAAGTTTTATAGTCGCGCAAAATCGACTGCTTTCGCGACACTACCCCCTTAAGTCTTACAATTATAACTATTGCAAGAACATAAGACATTGAACGAATGCAAAAAAATAATTTACGGTTTGATAAACTGCTAACAATAATGAGACTTATGAATAATATTTAGTGAAAGATGTCATATTTTGTAGACGATGTCTTAAATAAGTGCGTAGCTAGCTCTATGGCACATTGTCTTATTTGAAAGGGAATAGCAAACTTAAAACTTAAAAAAACCTATAAGTCTATAACACGAAAATTAGTAGGTTCTCAAGTAGCTGTTGACAAGCTCTTTAGCTGAATGAGTACATTGTGGTTGCATCATGTACAGGGTTGGCAAGTCTCGGGTTTGCAACCGAGACCGAGACCGAGACCAGGCTACCGAGACCATCCAAACGAGACCTACGAGACCGAGACCAGCTCTTGGGGGACCTTTTTTCAAGTTTCAATTTTAAAATTTTTTGAGATACTTTAAATTATGAAAAATTTGTAATTAAGTTGCGAAAAAATGACCCTTAGGTTATGAGGTATGAGTGTATGACTTGCGAAGTTGCGATAAACTCAACATTATAAAAAAAATCTTCGTGACTTTAGAAAGTTTTGAAAACTTGAAGTCTCATCTGAAATACCGAGACCACCCTATGGCAGGTCTCGGTTTTCGTACCGAGACCAGCCTAATCTCTGGTTTTTTTACGAGACCGAGACCGAGACCGAGACTGCCAACCCTCCCTTTTAGAAAGTTTTGAAAACTTGAAGTCTCATCTGAAATACCGAGACCACCCTATGGCAGGTCTCGGTTTTCGTACCGAGACCGAGACCGAGACCAGCCTAATCTCGGGTTTTTTTACGAGACCGAGACCGAGACTGCCAACCCTCCCTGATCATGTATAGACTAGTCATTATTCCGCAGGAAATATGAAATAATAATTTTTGGATAAAAGATTTTGAAGTTTACTTGAAAAGTCCAGCATAGTTTAAGTCTTAAACTAAGAATTTTTAAAATCTAGTAAAAATAAAAATTTTAGAATATCTATTAAATAAAATAGTGTATTATGTCATATATACATATATATATATATATATATATATATATATATATATATATATATATATATATATATATATATATATATATATATATGACATAATACATATAATACATAATACATATATGATATGTTCTATATATATAGAACATATCTAGAACGTTAAAATGTCATATTGCTTATTGCAAAAACGGCTACTGTATTCAGTAGTCACTGCTTTTTAAAACTACATATATACCGCTCACGTCATTAATCTCACTAATAATTTATCAGCTGGAGATATTTTACTAACTTTCTTTGAACTATCAACTTAAAGAATGTATATACACTAAAAATAGTGGTCCCACTAATTAGCTTGTGGAGCTTGCTAAAGAAAAGTTTTAGTTATTGTTTCATAATGAAGATGTTAATAATTTGAACTGAAAACGCCTCCGGAGTTCCGTTTCTCAGAGTAGTCACGATAGCGCCTAATCCTAGAATATTCCCAAACTGCTGCCCTTAGTGAACGGACACACAATAGGACACAATAATTGAAATATTGAATTACTAATTTGGTGTCATAGGGCATATTACAGTTATTTTAACTTGGTTAATTGAAATTTATTAAGTTATGTAAGTACTGTATATACAGTGGTTTTTTTAACCAGTTTGGCCGTGACCACTAAAATTAAGGATTGGACAGCAAAAAATTGGGCTGGTGACCAGCCTGGCCACTAAAAAATGACTTAAATAATAGCATGTGTTAAAAAACAGAAAAATGGTCCGCACTCTAGCCTTCTAGGAGTCTAGGAGTTCTGCTAATTTTTAAATTTTCACAAACGACAAAAGCTTTTCTCAGAAAAGGTAGGTACATATCAGATCCATGTTTTATCAGTTTCTACACTTTGTCCAATACGTTAGAAATCAGCTTTTGTGTGTTCAGGTGTCACGAAAAAGTTTCTGATTTTCACTTTACGTGAATTGATGCATTAATTGTTGACTATTATTACTGGTCTGGAACCGGAACCGGAGCCAAAAAGCACCGGAAATGGAACTCCGGTCGATTCCTGATAGAAATACTGCAAACACGCGTTTTGACACATTCAGCTAATATTCCACATCGATCATATTAAAACTGGATAAAAAAAGTTACACAATATGAGTACGACAGGTTAATGTGGCAAAAATCTGTGTTGCAATGCAAATTTGAGACTGCCACATGCGCCGAATTTCATATTTGACAAAAGTGAGTAGTGACATTATTTTTTGTAAAAGTTGCTCGTTTTTTGGTTTTGTTTCTTCTGTGCAGTTTGCTATTTGAGTTATGTAGTTGAAAATGCTTTGTTGCGGAAATGTCTGAAACTCAATTTAAAGGCCAACAATTGGCCAAAGCTGTGTGAATAGATCACTCTAGGAAAGTTCTAAGTATCAAAAAGGAATAAAAAAATAACAACTTGTGCCAATGGAATTTATAATTTCGATACAAATTTAGCTTGATTAACAAAGAAGCACGAGTTATGCAAACAGACTATTCGAGGACGGGGTACATATGTCCAGGTATTTTTGCGAGTACAACACATGGTGAAAATTTAGATTAATTTTAATCCATTAATTTTTGAAAGATGTATATAAATATACATACCTGTAGCAGAATGTGATACAATTACATAACAAATAGTTGAAGTTGTCGTCGTTTTTCTTGACTGCAAGTAGTATTTCGATGGAGCCGAAGTTTCCTATTAATAAAATCCTTCAAAAAAACTCCTTTATAAATTGACCAGTGTACATAAATTCTTAGCACGATGTTTGTAAAGTAGACTCCTTACAAAATGCTAATACTTGTGGTTGCGGCATCGGCTTCAAAACATATTTTGATTCAATTAGCACTGTTTGGGAAAAACAACAGGATAATAACTACATCATAAGAAAATTTAAATCAAATAAAAAAGCGTTTCGGTTTGCTGTGAGAGTGTGAGCGTGAGGTTAATTATTCTGGCACTAAGAAGATTAATTGTGGAATTCCCCACTGAGCAGGTTGAATTTGAATTTAGTAGTAACTTGGAAAAACTGTTCTGCAAAATAAGAACTGGAGCAAGGTAAACGTTCATTGAAAAAGGTTTTATTTTGTGAATGTACAGAGTTCATATTCTAGGTTGCTGAGTTTACGTTTAGAGGAAGCTTCCCAGCTAATGGAGTAAACTGGTAAATCTTGTTTAAATAGAGCGAATTGTATTGAGATGAAAATGAAAAAACAAAAATAAAAGAGAATAAAACCCGTGTTGGGGGGTTATTATTAATTTAGTTTATATTTTTTATAGTTCTATTATAGGTCTCAGGTACTTACTATTTACATACAACATACTAGATATAGTCCTCTATTCTAGTACCTGATATTATTCACTACGTACTACCAGATGTCCGCTACTGCTGATGTTGCTTCAATTGTTCACGAATAATGATATATATAGTACATGGAACGAAATAATGATGGTATAACTTTAACCGGTGAACACCCAGATGGCCAGATAGCATACGACCAAGATGGACTACAACCTGGATAGTCTACAAAATTAACCATATAGACAACACTAAACCGACCTTCATTTTTTTCCAATCCACATAAGCTACAGCTACGCAGATAGATTACAAACCAGTTAGACAAGATTTGTACTCAGACTACAGTCCCAACCAGAGATGCACGGGGGGGGGGGGGAATCGGCGAGGGCGGGGTGCCCGACCCCTGCGGAAGGGGGGGTGGTGGTTCCTAGTTTTGGCCATTTTTCGGCGACAGCCGAAAATTTTTCAGAATTTTTCGATTTTCAGCTCTTTTTTGGGGTACTTTTTTGGTCGCAGGCGAAAATTTTTCGCAGTTATTCAATTTTTTATGCATTTTTGGGGCATTTTCTTGGCCATCAGAGCGGGGCTGGGGGGTTGAGGGGGGAGGGGGGTGCCGGATGTCTGAGGTGCCGACCCTCCTCAGGGGGGTGGGTGGATACCCCCCCAACCCCCCGCCCCTATGTGCATCTATGGTCCCAACTCTCAACGTCATTAGACCTTTCACACTCCTGGCCTTAAATAGTGTACTTCGTGTGTACGTCTGTGAGAGACTTCACGTACGAGTATCATGTGGAAAAAGTTTCTAGTGGAGTCAACCTAAGTTCACTGCTCTTACATAACATACGCGTAAATACACACGTGATCTACATTGCTTGCAAAATGTCATTAATTTAAGTTGATCCTATGTTGAGAGTTATGAATAGGTAGCAAATACAGGGGATGGGAGGGGGGTGCGGAACGTCTTTTTCGGCCATTTTTGCTTCGTGAGCCACCGTCATGTATGGCTATGAAGCCAATCTAGCTAATCTAATCCAGTTAATTATGACGGAGCCTTTAACCCTTTCATACAGATCAGTATAAAGCTTCCTCTTCAGCCTTCCGTGAATTCTATCTCCGGTTCCACGAATCATTACGCCTACTCAGCAGTTAGTCACCTATTGTGTTTTTTGTGGCGTTTTGCGTGGTTTACATTTTACTAATTATTTTTTGTTAACTTTTGAACTAATCAAATTGAACTTTTTAAAAACCATTGGAATTGAAGTTTTGAATTTTTCCTTGTTATTTATCCCGCTTCGTTCATACATACGCTTTAACTTACAATGAGATGCAGCATAATAATATACACAGGAAAATAGCATAATACAGATAAGTAAAAAAATCGTACATATATATCACTATATAAATCAAACGGTAGTTATGAGTAGAAGTTTCTAGGCTGAGAGATTCAAATTTGCGAGCCAGCACTAATTCAAAGAACAAATTTGGCGTTAAAATGGGGTGGCGCTCAATTGAGAATATAAATAACGGTTTTATCACATTTTCACATGCTCTTTTTAGCACTTTTTCACTTTAATGTATACAAGTATATATATACCTACTTAAAATACGGCGCGTATATGGTGCTTGAGTACAGAGTTGAGATGCAACCTAATTCCTAAACATTGACCCGGTGACCCGGTTTAGAGCAGCTAATATCGAATCGAAACCGCTAATAAACCACGGAAGTTTGCAGGTATTTTTATGCCAGTTTAGTTCAAATAGAAATGGAATGGATGTATTGGAAATGGAATTTCGATGAACAAAAAAAGTGAATGCAATTTAGGAGAGGAAAGTTTTTGTGATAATGGGACTTAATTTGGAGGTTTTGAAAACAAAACTTTGAAAGTTTTGCTCGTAATAGTTGGTTGTGTGATCACTCAGTTTTAGATGGTGAGTCACAAAGTTGCTTTGCTTACATATACTGTTTGCGACCGGGGACTGTATTTTAAGGTAATAAGTTTGCAATATGTTTTATAAGTAATAGTTCACGTGCTTCTGACTCGAAGAGCAACGCGTCTTTAATATGCAAAAGTCGTGTGAACCCTGCTTCCTACAATCAAAATGAAGTATATGAAGCAAAGGAGTGGCGAACGGTATCATCTTTTGTAAGATTTTGGGGTGTAGATTTTGGTTTTGTTTAGGGAATGGATTTTAGGTCAAGACTCAAGCACTGTGTTGTTCGACCGAGGTAGGTATAGAACTCCCCCGTTTGCACAAGTGACTGTATACACTTCGTAGACAACACTCAGAGAAATTGAACGTATTGCTGGTATTACCCAGTGCCGTAACTTTTATTTTGTAAAACAACGTCTGTATGAAAGCTATTATAGGTGAACAACTTTTATATACCTTTTGACATTTTTAACTCTCTCTCCCGTCACTCTCCCATGTGACTTGTCAATTTGACCGTATACATTTTATGAAAGTTTGTGACGGTTGAAATTGTCTAAGGATCTAACTATCACAGTTTGACGTGGTTGCTAACCGAATGGAAAACATAAATTGATATGCCATTTGTGAGTTGTTATGTACATTGTGTAGAAATAAAGATGAATTGAGAACTTTGAAGCTGAGTGGATAGTTCCGCGTTGTTGTTATTGTATTAAGTTAAAAGAATACTTTGGCTTGACGATCACGTTGAAGTCAAATATTTAGTAACACCATATAGATTGGCATAATGGGGGGAGTTGAGTAAATTTTACCCCTATTCCCCAGAAGGTAATTTCACCCCCCAGTCCCCCACCCCCAGAAAGGAAGCGCCAACTTTAAGCTTCACTTGGATAGGCAAACATATCTCCATCTATATCAAGACTGCCACTTTGGGGCCACTAAATTCTTGATTCACTTTTTTTAAAGTTCCTCAACTGTGAAAATTGAAAAGAACTAACACGATATAATTTCAGAATATTTCGTAGACTGTCAATCCTCACTAGAAAATAACTCAGTGTTGCATCATAATCTACTAAAAATAACTCTTTGCTTTAGATTTTGTTTGACGAATGTATTTTGTTGCACATTTGACGCCGTTACATGTATGGTAATAAGGCCCGGTTCACACAGACTTACTTTTTACTTTTTACTTTATACTTTTTACTTTTCACTTTATACTTTTTACTTTTGCAAAAGTGTTCACACAGGCTTACTTTTTACTTAAGGAAGATCGCATTCAATTGGCTGGCTTTGGCGCACTTGTATGTCAAAAAGCAAATCTAGCCAATAAAAATGAAGCTCTACAGGTGGAGCTTCTGTTAGAGCATTCTGATTGGCTAGATTGCAAAAGTAAAAAGTAAAAAGTAGAACGCGTTTCTACTTTTACTTTTGGCCAAAAGTAAAAAGTAAAAAGTAAAAAGTACGTTCTGTATGAACCGAAATTTTTACTTTTGGCCCAAAAGTAAAAAGTAAAAAGTAAAAAGTACGTCTGTGTGAACCGGGCCTAAGCCTAAACCTCAAAGCCTAAACTATAATAAACACTGCTCTAAAATGGACAAAATAACAAACTGGAAAATTTTTAGACCTAGTCGTGAAATTGCGTATTTTTTATTTATATATAGGGCAGTCTTGGAACACTTATTCTTAATTTTCAGGCTGACTTGGAACTGGGAGCCGTTAGACGAAAAATGTTTATATACTACTGAGGACGTTGTAGCAAATTTGCTGTTAGATAATTAATTTGATTTTAGTTTAAGTAGGCTATATATATATATTAGCATAGCTGCTATATATAAATATGAAATGAATATAATTGTGTGTATATAAGTAAGTCTCAAGATGAACGGGAAGTACTTTTTGAATTAATACGGGAAACGAGATAGGAAATCTTGTGGGATTACAGTACCCACTTTATTGAAGAGCTATATATGGTAAGACTTGAAAAAAGTAGGTACACGGTATTTTTTATTCTGACGAAAGATATATATATATATATATATATATATATATATATATATATATATATATATATATATATATATATATATATTTTATATATATATATATATATATATATATATATATATATATATATATATATATATATATTTCCGGCCGGACCATAAAAAACCAAAGGGGGGACCCTCGTGTGAAAAATCACTGGGGAAAAATTTCGTGGGGGGGGAATTCCCCCCATTCATTCCCCCCCCCCCTGGGTACGCCCTTGTTGACCGCTGCTACACAGTAAGAAGTTTGAAGCTAAAGTTAGGTTTGAAGTAAATTATTCTAGAGCTATTAATAGTCTGATAGACAAGATTTTATGCCAAGAGGGTGGTTAAGGTCGGAAAGAGACCAGATTGACACTCACAAATCATGAATTATTAACTTTTACTGAAAATTTCCATTTGTTTCTGTTGCTACCAGGCCTATAGAAGGTGCACTATTTGACTGTTCTCCGCGTGATGAGGTTGATAAAAAACTGTTGAAACTTGGTTGACAAAAAATAAACCACATATATATACGTATTCCACAATTATTTATGCTTGAGATATGCATATTCTAGCAACTGGGTAGAGAAGCTGAAATGTTTTAGTGAACCCCCCCTCCGTGAAATTTATTTCGTGTTACTTGACCATACTGGCTAGATTTTAATTAATTTATTTATTCTGAGTTTGAGTCAAAAGTTGTTGCATTTTGTTTAAAATCTTATTGAATGATATTCCGGCAGACATCAGACATCAGCAGACGAGTTAGAATTGAAATGGATTAGCCGCTGCATTAAATGTAAATTTTTAACAAGTTCGCAAAAGGTCGAAGTTTTTGTCTAACAACACTCTTGATGCATGCAATTATTTTTTTGTGGGATGAAATCTCAGATTTAGTTTTATCTCCAGTTCCAACAACTTTTGGTCGGACTTATGGTATTTTACCGGAGAGTAAAATACCATAAGTAAGTTAAATTATGAGATCTTCGGTGTTGCGAATCAGCAGGTATAAAAGGATAAAAGTAGCGAATCCTGAACAGCTTATGCTTAATTTGGTCATAAACAGGAGACACAAGCAAGAAATTTTCTGGTATATATATTCACCAATCTAACCAAAACACTGTTCTGCTGGATTAAATTTAATTTATTGTGGCTGCTAATTCGGTTATAAAACGTAACATTAGGTGATTAGTCGTTGGGCTAATTTCTACTATGGTGTTTACTTAGGTACTTTTCAAAATGAACTAGAACAGCTGCAATAGAAATTTAACGAAAATTAGTGAATTACTGAAGTGGCCAAAATGCAAACACATCAACTTTATTTATTCTGCAAAAAATGCTGGACCCTGAGTAGTCACACAAATCACGCCACCTGTTGCTTTTCAGGGTTCAGCTATTTCTGGTCAGGCTTTTTTGGACAGTCACACATGAAGATGCAACTGAATATACATTTTTTGAGGCCCCTCTGGCCAATTTTCGAAAACGTACATAATCTCCCTCCTGACTAGCTAAAATAGTTTGGTGAAAAGTGGTCGGAACGGGGGGGGGGGGTTCAGATAGCCTCGTCCACTTCTGCCCCTTGGCCCCTCGTTTTTTTCTTTGATGGCAACGGATCTCCTAAATTGTCCGCACCATTTCTCTTTAGTTTGTCGGGATCCTTCTTCAGAGCTTTTCGATTTGAGAGTCACTCTATACATCGTCAAGCGTATATGAGAAGAACTATGTGTCAGGCTTGACTTGTGACTTAAGTACACAACCAAACATGGACAGCTAAAACATTTCTGGGGCGCTGGGTGTTGACTCACGGGAAAGAGGGGAAAGGATCGATCGTTGGCTGGAGCGGTGCGGCGTGCGGGGCTAGTCTCTATTTGTTTGACCCTTTTGTAATTTAAACTCGCGGAAACTGATCTAGAAGGGGTGAGAAAAACAATTCTAGGATGTGGGTGGAGTGGAAAAACTGTGGGGCCAAAGACGGAAGTCCTCGTCATATATGTGCAGCTGAGAATTTCTGAATGGGGTGTGATCTACCGAGGCGGGTAGCTTGGCTGCTGCTCGCAACTGCATGCGAAGCTGTATCTATGTACCTTGTTTTTTATCCAGTTAAAAAATAAGTATAAATACCTCCAGGTAGCTGCTCTTCATTCACCTATTAAAACGTCAACAAGTGCCAAAGTTCAAAGCAACTTTAACAAACTTCAAAACAAGTTGGTCGTATAAAATAAACTGTTACCATCAACCTCTAAAAACTTTTCAAGTACCTAGATCCTGTGCAAGTTTAAGGCATCTAAAATAAACATTGTTTGAAGATGAAAATGCTCATTATAATTGCTCTTTACAGAATGCCGCCGAACGGGTATAGCGCACGAACGTAAAGTTTTTGAAAAAATACTGTTCGAGTTAATTAATTAATTAATTGAAGAAAATGTATGAAAGTGCTTTTATATTGTCGATGGAAGTAACAATATTACATAAAGTATGGGATAAGCCTAAAAGTGCTTAGTAGTAGTCAGTCTTAGTAGCTACATAGTTGTCGCTCACAGGTCAATCTGCTGTTGCCGGTCTAGTTGTGCTTTATGATTGTTTCTCGCCTGAACTTGACACGTCGATTTTAAGCTCCTTCTAATGCTGCCATTAACATCACAATTTTAGGCTTAAGGTTGCAAATGGTTTTTTATTAGTTTCATTGTATTTGACACCATCGCTTAGTCAGGGCGTCAGGCAGCCTATGAAAGGTTTTGACAAAAAACTGAGGCTAAATGTAAAAAATGATCAGTGGCGTTGACTGACTGGATTGATCAAAATTTCAAAAAATTACATTATACAACTTCCATGAGCCTGTTCACATTAAAGTCTGACCGAAAAATGCTGGACCCTGAGACAAAAAGAAACACGAGATTTCATTACGAAGAAAAAATTCGTTGAGAAAAAAATTGTGACAATCAAGAGAACAGCGAGTCGTCGAAAAAAATATTGCTACCTATTTTCTCTCAGGGTTCCGCAAATTTTTGGTCCGACTTTAGATTAGATCAGCTGGATTGGATTAAAAAAGTCTGGCCAAACAGTGTTGACCAGTGAGTCAAAACAACATATGTGATTTCGTAACGAATAGAACAAAATATTTTAGTTATCAAAAATTCAAGAGTATATACCTCAAGTAGTAAAATCACGCCACCTGTTTTCTCTCAGTGTTCAACATTTTTTGGTCAAACTTTGGATTAATTTCAATAATTCAACATACGATTAATGAAAACATTAAATGGATATGCTAAGTTGTAGTCGTTCTGCAAATTTTTGTGATGTTTCGTTTATTATATGTTGAGTTACTGAAGTTCATCCAGTCAATGTGATTTATAAAAAAAGTCTCAGAAGGCGCATCGCAAGCACTTTGGGCGACAAAGTCGCAAAAAATATGTTTTTAAAGAACTGAGTGACATACTTGGATTGTAAAACCCACTTCATAGGAACTGTAGTGTATATAGTATACTAGCAGTCAGCAGAGAATTTAACGGAGTGAATAACGGAAATGAAAAAACTGAAATTTCGGAAGTGGTGAAAATTGATACTGACTGATATCGGAAATATGATGAAAATGTAGAAATGCGGCAGAAAATACTTGCCAGCCCGTTAAATCGTGTCAACAAAGAAGCAAGTAAAAGAAAATATGTATGATACGTAAATACGTAATACATAATACGTAAACTGTACACCAAAAGAGGCAAAAAGTATGACTTAAAAGCATAGGTATTTCAGTTTGTAAAAAGGTTTTTTAAAGACGACGAAATAGACATGTGAGTGAGGCAGAGATACAAAGCCAGCAAGATTTAAAGTTGAAAGTTAGCTGATGAAAAATTAATGTCCTTAGTAACTCATGATTTTTCTGTCTGCACAAGTAAAACTATGTACGAATTAGACATACAGAATTTAGCAAAAAATTGACCAAAAAACAGAAGGTCTTTTTGAGTCTTAGACTGTCAAAAAACAAAAAAGTCTGCAAAAGCCATTACAGCTGTTCAGGACACCTTTTAAAAAACTACTGTTGGTCATAGCAACGATTAGGGAAATTCGCTGTTGAAGGCTGACTTTAACGAGATTTGTGCTCAGAACACAGTAGAAGGCTTCAAATGACATTTAAGGAAAATGTCATCATTTTGTTTGGGTAAAGCTGCTTCGCCAAACTATATAGATTCTCTAACAGACAGACACACACGTCAGCTCGATCTATCTGTTTTACCGGATATTAAGCTTCCAAAAGTGCTGAGATTTGGCGTAATGAAACTAGGATGGTATAGACTCATTTTCAGTGGAAAAACTTTCATCTCAGACGTGATCAAGATTCAGATCTTCAGATTCAGCTCAAGGTTTGGGTTTTTTCACTCAGAGTGGGTGTTATATGGCTACACTACCGCCATTAATATATCGCCACACTGATGCAAATATATATACATATATACATACATATATATATAATGTATATATATATATATATATATATATATATATATATATATATATATATATATATATATATATATATATATATATATATATATATATATATATATATATATATATATATATATATATTTGGGGTGTGTGTGTGTGGAATATAGATAACAGAATCCACAAGCCAGAAATTGCAATCGGTCGTGTAGTTTAGTTTTGCCTAATAAATCAGTCTAACCCACGCTGAACTTCTTAATAAACACTCTAGATGAGAATAGAGCGAATGGTTTGAATTGAATGGCTCCGTTCACCACGGCACCGCTCGTCGTGTGAATTATTGTCCATTGAAAGAAAGAGAAACTCGGCTATTTATTTTATCAGATGTTTCCAAGACATCGCGGCTGTTGATGGAAGGGCAATGTGCAAAAAGTTAGACTTTATTCATGACTTGGACCGGACCGGTTGCAAAAAAATTGACCGGTTCCAAAAAAGTAGACCGTAAGCAGTTTTAATCTGATAATGCACGTGATTCCCGTGCGGTATGTGCTGTGATCTCAAAAAAGGTGTTTAGTCAAGTTCTGAAGAATTTGCGTGATTTTTTTTCAAGTATTTTTGGAATGTGCAGCTTGTCGGGGTGAACGGGGTATGTCGTTTGTTTCAGTCTTGGCGTAGGGTATTGCCTACCTTATTAGCAAGAGGTGGAGACCTTTTGCCTTGCGACTTGCGTATATCCTAAGGTGCACTGTGCAGTATATAGTAAACGCATTATATAAATAAATAAATATTTTGGTGCCTCCATTGCCTTCCCTAAATAATGAGAGGTATTAGCCACCCTATGATCCACCCCCATTCATTAAATTTAGCTCAATATAACCAATATATTGAGTGACATAATATGGTTTTTTGTTAAGTTCAGTTGTAATGAACTTAACCCCCTTAAATTGATGCAACGCATATAATCAAGAGTACATAATGCGAGGATAATGATCTCTTCCCATTGGCCAGCTTGGCAGCGCGGTGGATGCGTTGCACAATAGCGGCCAAAAAGGTCACAAACGGGCACTTCAGGTACCCAAACGAAACTCGTGCCCAAATAGGACCTTTTTTAAAGTTATCAGCGAATCAAAATTGTGCAGCAGCTCCAACCACAAAGTAAGATTACCGTAACTTGCTCGTGGGCAGAGCCAAAGCGGATTGGCTGATGGCTTTATTAAAGGGTCCCGTTTGAGATCATTATAATTTCGAACGTGCCCATTTGGGTAGGTACTTACAATACCCGTTTGGGTCCTCGTACCCCTTTGGGACCTTTTTTGGCGACTAATGTGCAACGCATCTACCGCGCTGCCACTGGGAAGAGTGTTATACTGTTTCATTATGTACTTACTCATGATATAATTTATAATGTGATGCAATTATATAATATTAGTTCAACCATATAAGCAACAACAGTAATATATACTGTGCGGTTTTTGAATAATCGAATGATATTTTAGTTAAAAAACACTTTATACTACGCAGGTTATTTAGCGAGTATTTATTCACAAAGAATAGTTTTTAGGAATATGCCTTATTAAATACTTAATGATGGATTTAAGATGAATTTAATTCGTTATAATGTTGGTCAGCCTGCTAGAAGGTTTAAATTACAATTACGTTACAAATGTTTTGGCGAACTTTTTGTTAAACCTCCAATTAAATGATATTACAATGAGGGATATACATGTGTTTAATTGAAGTATCATATACTTATGTCCACTAATATAATTATTGTATGTGCAATTTTTGGAGATTATATTAAGTTCTTTTTAGTACGATCAAGCTCTTTTTAATTGTGGGTAGAATTTTCGTTTTAGTTTAGACATATATAATAGATAAAAAAGTTCTTAATTATTACCATCTTTTTTTACCATCTTTAAAACTATCCTATTTTTTGTGATAATTATAATAATAGGGTGAGGTGGCTCTGGAAGGGTTGGCGTTGATGTTCTAAACATGAAATAAGCTTACATTATGATGGACGTGGCCCGGTTCTCTGGTTCCAGGTCAATAAAGTTGGAGTTATTTTATTGTCAAAATTAATCTTACGTTTTTCGGCACATAAGTCAGCGGTAACCTATAGTTTTTATGGTGTCAAATGAAAGCTGTTCTTATATCCTAACTGATGCCGAAAACTAGAACTTTTTACCAGCTAGCTAAAAAAAGTTATGGCGTAAAAGTTTTTACGTCAACTGAGTATTTTTCAAAAATGTTACGTAACGTCTGTGTTACCATTGATATAACAAAAGAAACGCTTCCATGAAGTCATCCATATAACTGTGATCCTTACACAAAACAGTTTTTACTCCATCAGTGACCATGGAGCCGGCCATATGGGTCTAAATCTGAAATTTATTCTATTCAAAAATTCTATTTTGCATTTTTCTGTATATAAGTCAGCGTTAACGTATAGCTTTTTTGGTATCAAATAAAAGCCCATAGTCTGCACTATCTAATAGTGAAAACTAGAACCTTTTGCGTGGTCCCTGGAAAAAGTTATTGCCTAAAGTTCTTTTTAGAAAACATTTTGTTCGAAAAAATTCCTCCGCGACTACTCACACCATATGCGTATTGACCAAAAGTTCGGAAAAATTGAAACCGTTATAACTTGCTTCAACGTTGACGTAGAAACATGAAATTGACGGCATTCTGCTCAGAACTTCAGGCGCTTTCGAATGACACCTTACTTGACGTTGACGGACGCCACGTTAAATCAGCGTTTAACAATTAATTAATACGGAACATTGGTTGGTTTTTACGTCATCGTGCGACCCATCAATCGATAGCTCTTGACAAGCGCTTGCATTTAAAAAAACTTTCACGTCGATACCACAACCGTATAAAAAGTTATGGCTCCTGGAATTTTTCCCTTTTGTTGACTACCTATAATCACCTCATATGCGATCAAATCGCATTGCAAGTCAACTTTGACTCAAGTTTGAATTTTGAGTTTTTTTTCAAAACAAGTTTTATTGTTAAACACTGCGTGACTTCACGTTGTAGATCTAGTCTAACTAGTCTAAACTAGACGCACTAGTCTTGTTAATATTATTAATATTTATTATAAAAATAAAATATTAAATATTAATTAATATTTAATATTTTACTGGTTTAATCGAGTCTTAGATGACTTTAAATTTGTATTAGACTAGTCATAGTTTTGAAAAGAAATTGGTGACCAATGACCATAGTTTGATCTGGCTTTATGTTAGAAGTGACAAACAGTTGAGAAACTTGCAAGATAAGGTGTGATTTTTGGATAGATCTGGGGATTTTAGACGTGACAAAAACTAACATGTTTCATCTCCGACAGCTAATTGTATGTTTACAACTGTGTCTGTGGCGCAAAATTTTGAGTTAAAACTTTATTTTAGTTGTTTGCTGCTAAACTGAGGGCTATTGCGTCACCCAACCGAACCCGAAGATACCTTTGGCAGACTACAACTTTGAAATTGTGAAATTGTCCGTTAAAAAAAACTGTTTTTTTTGTTTCAGATCCAGTTGCGTGATTAGCGCGTTTCCCAGTGATCCCAAAGATGTCATCCTCTGGCAGGATTTGGGCGGAAAAGGCTCAACACCGGGTACATTCCCCTTTTGGTTTTGCTGTACACTAACAGTTGCTTGATTAAATTTTGCCAGTTTCGGCAAAGGGATGGAGAAGTTATGTAAATAAAATTAAACTTTAACCACCATAAATCTCTCGATACATGGGCGGGTTGGGGGAGAAGGAGGTTCGCTCCTCTCCCCCCAATTTGCTGCCTGTTTACGTATGGATCTCTATAAGAAGCTGGTTTAAAAGAAAACTGCTATAATTCCAGAAGTATGCATGTGAACGTGAAGTATGATTTGCACATGATTTCATTACGAAATATTGCCTGATTCGTTACGAATCACGTGAGTGCCGTTTCAGTGGTCTCTGACAAACTGTCTGGCAAACAGCAACAGTTGCTGGACAAAGCTGTGGCGTCGCTGGGCAAGCTGGTGCCGGAAATGGCTGGGGCCAGTGTGGAACGGGCCGTGTGGGAACTGAAGGCGGCGGCCCCCGATGCCCTGCCCATTGTGGGACCCATCATCGGACTCAACCATTACTGGGTCGCCGCTGGTATCAGGTATATATTATATATATGGGTTGGACAGTGGAGACTTGTCATTCAGACAACTGATTTTCCTGAGTCAGACGCAGTAGTCTGAATCAGACCAGGGTTGTCTGAATAAGGCCCGGTTCATACTTGTTCTGGCGCTTAACCATGGCCTGCAGTTCATAAGCAATTATTCTTGGGCCTGCAGCAAGTGAGGTCAAGTGCAGTTGTCGGGTTAAAAATTAGCCGAAGTGATTGGGTCATTTAAACAGCAGCTGATTAGCTTTGATTTTTCGTGTTCCTGTGTTCTTAAGCACAACTATGAACCGGGTTAACCTAGGGCGGGATTTTATTATATTTAGAAGCTTGTCTGGTGCACGTGATCTGAATATTTTTTGCTCTTTTTTAACTCGACCACTACTGTTTGTCGTTTGAAAGAGAATCTATCAAGTTAAGTCTTTTTTATTGTGTAAATAGTGGCTTGAGCTATACTCGACAACTACAAGCCATTTGTTTAAAAGACGTTGGTCAACCCTGACTGCTCTTGCTAATAACACCGCTTGCATTTGGACATTTGTGTGTACTGGTTAAGACAATAGATAAATCAGCATGTGTGACGCGCAGAAATAACTTTTTTGCGTAAAAAATGCATTGTAGCATTGTACCGTACCTCCCGTGGATGACTTTTGGTCTCAACCTGTGGTTAAATACATCGAAGCAAGAGTTTGAAGAAACTGTTTAATTTTTAATAAGCTGATAAATAATAATAAGTAAAAAATTAATTCGATTTTCGCCTGCCCTCTTTTTCAGAGACGATGTTGGCTTTGCGGGTGGCATTGGGAAGTTCCTGGCGGACTACGTGGTGGACGGCGAGCCTCCCTTCGAGCTGACGGTCGTGGACTCCAACAGATACTATCCCTGGGTCAAACGGAGCAGGTCAGTTGAATAGTTTGTGTTTGGATCGGGTAGTGAAAAGTTGAGATGATTTTTTTCAATAAAAGATGCTGAATCTGATCGGAGTTTTGTTTAGTAGCGTGGTTATTTACTATAGGTCTGTTTTATGAAGCATTTAGACAGCACTCACAAACACTAGATGATAAAGTGAGTGGTTTGTAACTTTAGACTGATACCTACGTTTGTAAGCACAGGTTATATACGAAGACACGGGGTCTCAGTCTTGGTGGAAGGGTGGAGTGTTGGCTTGTATCGGATTTTTTTGAAATTGCACAGGAAGCCTGGCAAGAAGATTATGGAAGTTGAAGTTTACGAAACACAAAATTTTTATTTTCCCAGAAAATTTTTAAATGTTCCACAAACTTTTGATTTTTTAGCGATTTCCGCCTTTTTTGCGCATGTTTGCAATTGCAGCATTTTACAACCACCGGGTGCAAATTTTGCCTTTCAGTTCAGTACACTGTTGTCTCAGCAGCAGCCATGAAAAATGGGGACTGGTCTCAAAAGGTCAAGTCTGAAGGGGGACTCTGTCAAAACTCAAACTTGGGAACCCTCCCCCCAGACCC
This sequence comes from Trissonchulus sp. WLG1_4, assembly GCA_030248245.1. Lineage (NCBI taxonomy): Eukaryota > Metazoa > Nematoda > Enoplea > Enoplida > Ironidae > Trissonchulus > Trissonchulus sp. WLG1_4. The sequence goes on along the minus strand of JASANF010012739.1, from coordinate 4,134 downwards.
CCCTGTAAACCTTCGGCTTCTATTTTCAGGAATTTCGTGGTGGACAAGGTGCGCGAGTCGTACGCCTACACCTACGCCAACACTTTTCCAGAGCACCAGCCCCCCCTAGACGCCGGGAGACCCACCTGTCGCGTCAGCGGAGTCTATGGCGCCCTCAAGCAGCAAGGGGGTGTCATGGATGAACGCTGTGGTATGATTATGTATAATATTATACTGACGTTCGTTTTTCAGCGGTGCTTAATTTAGGCAATTAAGTCACTATAAGTTTTGAATCAGATATGAGTATTCTGTGCAGAAATGGATTACTGCAGTAGTGCATATTAAGTGACGGTTCTTGATTACTAATTTTATATGGTTCCTCATATTATCTTAGCATCAGTTTGTGTGCACTATTATGCTGTCAAATGGCAGTACTATCATGTTTCCGTTATAGATCAGCCGACTTTTATATTCCACTCAGACTGCTGCCATTGGTGAAAAGGCATTTTCATAATAATACTAATGAATGAATTATGCAAATTAGGCTGGGAGCAGTGCACCTATCTGGCCACGCCGAACCCAGAGGAGAACACCTACAAGTCGGTCATCAACCGAGAGTGTGGTCTGGTCATGGAGAAGTGTGGCGTGATCGATCTGTCCATGTACGGCAAGCTGGAGATCAAAGGGCCCGACGCCGCACGATTTGTCAACTATGCCTTCGCCAGTGACATACCTGAGGTACGCACTTGGCCTTAAGGAGACAGGTACAAGGACAACTATTGGTTTGCTGCTGTGAGGAATTGGCAGACTCGTTTCGCTTATGTTTTTTTGAGTCTGACAAGTTTTATGCGGTGGAATTTCGGAATTCTCCGATGGAAATCGGACAGCGTTGTGTTTTTTGTTTCCAGATGAGCACAATGAACATTGGCTACGCCCTGACGCCCAAGGGCCGTCTGTTCTCTCGCATGCGCATCATTCACCATGTCAGCACTGAACGGGACCCGGTGTTCTTGCTGATGGCCAGGCCAGAAGCTGAACAGCGTGACTTTAGGTAGGTATTTGAGGCAGTTTTATGGTGAAGATTAACCGAATAGATTAATGGATTAATGTTTCAAGCCTTGAAATGAATCTTTCAAGCCTCATGCAAGTTTTTGAAAGCAAATAATTATGGTGGATGATGCAAAAAAGTTGCTTGTTGGCAAAAGTTTTATATAAGCACAGCAGCAGCAGGGGGGCGGGTGGCCTAACCTTGCCACGGGGGAGGGGCGGTGGACAACATGAGCTATAGTGAACAATAAGAGAGGTCACATTGCTAAGATGTCGTTGTCGGCAGGGCATCTGTTGCAGGTATATCCGTGTGAAAGGGTATCCTTAGTTTTCACTTTGCCACAGTCAATTGGGGAAGGGTATGCTAGTGGTACATGAATGTGATACAGTTGGTCATACATGAGTGTAAAAGTTGGTGATATGCAAATTGAAACCGACACATTACACATTACACACGCACGCGTGTCCTAGCTAAGCTACGGTAGGTCAGTGCAGTAGGCTTAGATAATGCACTGAAACTGAGCATGATTTGTATACATGCATTTTCAGTTGAATTTTCATTTTTTTCATACTATTTATATCATATTTATATCACACCTGTCTTGAAAACAAAAAGTGCAATAACTAGTGTCAACAACTATCATAAATCTGGCATATTTTTAGGCAAAACTGTATGGGGGGCTGCCCCTCTCCCGCCTGGATAGAGGTGGGGGCACCGAGCAAAAGGGGGGGAGGGCACGCCAAATTCACGATAAAACACTATTTTTAGGCGAAAAAATGGTTCTTAGGCGTTAAATGTTACGGTTTTTTACATTATAGGATACCAAATTTATCAAAAAAGAACCCGAAAACTTTACCAAAGTGACATCACTGCAGCTAGAAAGTCACTAAAACGTCCTTTCCTCGAAATGGGCGGGCGACCGAAATGGGGGGGCTCCGGACCAAACGGGGGGTGGGGCGCAACGGGGGAGGGGGGCGCCCCCACCCAGCCCTCCACCCACTAAAATATGTCTCTCAATAACGTCAGTATCATAGTTTGTTTACTTTATTTCAGCTGGCTGCAGTACTTGGCCCGAGAGCACGACTTCAATGTGCACATTTCGGACGTGACCGACTACCTGGGCTGTGTGGCCATCATGGGCCCCCTAAGCCGAGACATTCTGTCCCAGCTGACCAGCACCAATTTGTCCGAGGAAGCCTTTCCCTATCGCACTGCCAAACTCATCAGGCTGCGCGCCATACCCGTCATTGCCTGTATGGACTCAGCCACAGGTGGGCTTAAGCAAGGGTTGAATGATCACACGCCACTAATAGTGTATAAGATCAGATTGTGGTGAGATTTTTTCGTTATTTTGCCGGCTGAGCGGACATACTGGCTGTAAGTATGAATCGACCGTAATAAACAGTTTTTACCGGCTCTACTTCAAGTTTCACATGAACTTTTACTTAGTCTGGATGATAGGGCATTATAAGTGCAAATGAGTGCAAACAAAGCCCGCATAACAGCGCAAACTAGCTGCGGCTTTGGTGGCAGACGCCTAATAGCCCGTCTTGCTTTAGTACAGTGTGTCAGACTTTTTTTGGTTGATACTTATGCCCGCTTCCCACTGCAGGTTTAAGGTTTATGGTTTAAGGTTTAAGGTTTAACATTTCATTCACACTGGCAGTTTAAGGTTTAACGATATTTGAATGTTGTATATTCATTGGCTGGATGCAGAAGCTCCGCCTACACACAGCTCGGAGCTGATTGACAGAATATACAAGCTCCGCCTACAGCTCGTAACTGATTGACTGAATGGAGAAGCTCCGCCTACAGCTCGTAGCTGATTGGCTGAATCCTTAAACCTTAAACCAAAAAGTTGAAATTTTTCAATATCGTTAAACCTTAAACCTTAAACCTTAAACCTATGCAGTGGGAATGTACAATATGCTCACTTCATGTTCTACGTTAAACCTTAAACCTTAAACCTTAAACCTGCAGTGGGAAGCGGGCATTACATCCACTGACTCCCGTTCTAAATTTGGTCATCTGCTCACGTCTAGCTGCGAATCTGGAACGTGTGGACGATTCCTTTACCGGATTAAACAGACTGGACTTATTTTAGTCCGAGGTTTTGGAATGGCAAATCGGGTTAAACGGACTAAACGAGTTAAAATAAGTCAGCGACTTAATTTCAGTCTGACCCCATTCCAAGACGACCACTGGACTAAACGGATTTAACCTGCACGCTTAGCATGCATAGTTAAGTCCGTTTAGTTCGATAAAAAAGCAGTGCGCTAAAAGTTAAGTCCGTTTAATCCGGAGGTTTAGGAATGGCATTTTTCAGCATAATTTTTAAACCGTTTAGTCCGATTATATTTAACCCTTTAATCCGGTAAAGGAATAGGCCCTTGGTCAGTTGTGTTTCAGGCGAGCTGGGCTGGCAGCTGTACCACGGCAGGGCGGACTCGTTGCGCGTGTTTGAAAGCCTGATGCAAGCTGGATTGAAATTCGGCATCGGCAGCTTTGGTCGTCTCGCCTTCAACTCGCTCAGGATTGAGAAGGGCGAAAAGTTTTGGGGACATGAGGTCAGTTGGGATGAAAGGACGGATAGCAATATGTGGTGGAATGCATAAAGCCAATCTATCGCTAAAACCAGTCTAAGACGTCCTATTTCCGTAATTGATTAGAATAACGTAACGAGATATTTTACCCGTATTACGTAGGTTAGAATGTTGCCCTTAGAGTGCTTACTGCCTTTACCAATTTCAACCTATTGGGTTTACATCGAGAGGAGAACATTTTTGTAGGCGTTTAAAAAATAGTATTATTGGGAAGGTTTTTTTCAGAAAAAGTCAAACATGTGGGCAAAGGTCAGAATGCCAGATGTGTAGCGAAGCGCACTTGGTTATATTTTTTTATCTATTATTGATAAGTTGACATGAAATTGTCAAAGTTTAATTCTTGAATTTTGGTTTGCCCGACTTTTTTGAGTCTCTTATCATTCAGAGCCAGTTTCGGAAAAGAGTAAAATGTTTTTTGTTTAGCTGACGATTGACTACAACCCGGTGGAAGCAGGAATTGAAGATAGTCTCAATCTTAATAAAGTAAACTTGCATTTGTTGATA
>JASANF010012736.1:0-35031 GCA_030248245.1 Trissonchulus sp. WLG1_4 | reverse complement strand
AATGATATATATGTTGTTATAAATAAATAAATACCATAAATTTGGCACTACAGCGTCAAAACAAATTTCAATTTCAACTGCATGGTTGCTCATGTGACTCTTAAAAACTTTATAGTTAACTTTCAGTCATTAAAAAGCATCTAGTTTCTTTCGTAAACAACATTGTTACACTACCGTTACACAACAAGATTTTATTATTAAGTATAGTCACCCATCAGATTATAATCGCTCTGAAAAGTCGTCAATAAAGTCAACCAGGAAGTTGGTTTATAATTTGTTTTGTTGAAAATTTTTAACAGTAAAAACAGTTTTTTATTAAAGTTTTAATGAGGGCAAAATAACATTTCATCTTATAAATTGTCGCAATTTGCGGGTTGTACACTGTGACACGAAGATACAGTTTGTAATATAGTACGTACACGGCGGGGCCGCTGTGTCAAGATGTAATTTATATACCATTCTATAATATAGTAGAGATTCTATAATATTAAAGTTTGCATAATTAGCTTATTTACTGTCCTTCATGTCCTATACGCATTTTTACTCCGCAGGGTATATATTTCTTATCAAGAGTAAATATAAAAATTAAACAAATACTGAAAACAGTATTTTAAAAAATTTGTCGACTGTTTACTAATTTGTCTGTTTACAGAAATGCGACACGAAAAACAAAGTGATACTGATTTGGTGCCTGGGCAAATTCAATGCGGAACTTAAACAGGAATGCGGTACAGTTTGCAACAGAGTTGAGCAGAGTTGTTATAAATGCAATGGACTGTTCCGATGTATGTAGTCTACTTTTGTTGTGATTGTTTGGCGGCAGACCACAGCACAGAGGCGGAGTTGTTATAAGTGCTATGGACTGGTCTGATATAAAGTCTCTTTCGTTGTAATTGTTTGGCAGCACAGCAGCAGTCACCAAAGCAGTAGACCTCAATTTTTCATGATCATGCTAGTTTTCATGCTCATGTTCATGTACCTTACGGAAGAGTACATAATAGTAAGAGTATGACACTTTCTCTATTATGACTGGCAGCGCGTGCCCAATGCGGATCGCGAAATATGCCTTTTATGTACGGTTTTGCGGGGGAGGGGACCCCCTCCTCAACTGACAAGTCCGTACTCAACTAAGGGGGGGGACCACCCGCTCAAAACCATACGCCTAACGCAACTAAGACACTGAGAAGGACTTTTGTTGATCTGCTGAACTGCAGGGGAGGGGTAGCGCAAGGTCTTGCTCAATGTTTTGAAATGAAGGGTCCCCCCCCCCCCTCAACCTGAAGACAGAGTACTGAATTGAGGGTACCATGGGGGTTGTCATACTCTTCTTATTATGAACTCTTGCTTACGTTCAAGTTCGTTTGTGCTTTGCAAAGGCGTACTGAATCTGTAGATGTGTTGATTTCAAGAACAAGAAATCGAAAAACACTGTTCTAGAATCAAAGATTTCAAGAGCAGTGTTTTTCAAAAAAGGGAAACATTTTACCCAATTTGGTTTTATAAATGTACCTAATTCGCAGTGTAGCGTTGCTCTACAATTTGCATAGAACATTTCTATTAATTTCGTCGACTAGTTTCAGTTCAGAACAACACAATATGTGTTCATTTCTCTGCTCTAAATTTAGTTTAAAAGTTTCATGAATGCTGCAAAACGGATCATTACAAAAACAAATTATAAAGTTCAGCACCTCCAAACACATTAAATGGTAGATGTAGCGTGTAAGCTTGCACAGGACACAGGATTTAACCCCTTCTAAGCTCTATTTGCGCTATTATAGTGTTCGGGTAAAAAACGCCCCCCAACCTCCCCAAAGCTGTTTGCGCTATACACGCTACTATATATGTACCCGCGACTACTGGTGGTAAAATGGATTACGTCCATAGCTATACGTTTGAAAGGAGCCGTAACTGGCTGAAACTTGCCTAACGGTGCCTGAGGCAACCGAGGACCGATGGAATGGACCACGCACGTAGGACACTCCTTAATAAACTGAATTACATCCCGTGCTAATCCGAACCAAAACACTAATGTGGACAATAATGCCTGGACAATAATAAGTTTTAGAGTAAGCCTGGTGTCCACCACCATACAGTTGCTACCGTACAGTGCCTTATTTAGAGGGGCCGCTTTGGAGGACAAATTCTCAATAAATCTACGATAATAATTTGCAAGGCCCAAAAATGATCTTAATTGCGTGATGTTCTGGAAATCTACGTGCTGCCTCAACCTTTTTAGGGTCCACGGCTATTCCTTGCTCTGACAGCATATGACCAAGTTATTCGACTTTACGTCTACCAAACGTACACTTCTTAAGCTTCAAACGGAGTCCATTAGCTAATAATTTACGAAAAATAATTTATATCATTTGCAAGTGTATAAATAAGTATAATAATAAGTATAAATCATCATTTATATCATTTTATATCATTTGTTAACCCAAACGTCATTGCGTTCATTTGGAATAAACCCATGTGCGAGATGAAAGCGGTTTTTTCCCGATGTGGAGGGTGCATCGCCACTTGCCAATAACAAGATGCTCAATCTAGGGTAGAAAAAAATTTGCCATGCTCAAGAAGGTCCAGTATTTCATCGGTTTTAGGTAATGGGTATCGGACCTTTTTGATGATTTCGTTCAGTCGCCTGAAGTCTATGACGAAGAGAGTGGTACCATCCTTTTTAGTGACCAATATGCAAGGGGATGACCAGGGTCTACTAGAATTTTCACAAACTCCTTGGTCGAGCATAGTTTTTATATGCTTTTCGATTTCTTGCTTATTGGATGGGTTTGTACGAAAAAGAGCCGAAGTTACTGGACCATTACTTCCTGTATTTACTACATAAAAACCCTTTTTGCATCTTCCCATGTTTTTGGGGGAAGCAAATACTGTTTTGTACTTGCATACTAACTTGGCTAGAGTCTGGTTTTAGGGGGAAAGTCACAATTTTCCAAATACAACCCTTTTAGTACCTCTTCGTCGGATAATAGTGTTGGCTTATCTGGATCTGGGTAGAAAAATGGCAAATTTTTCTCGTTACAATCCAACGTTTGCTCGTACTGATGTATATATTGCTCAAAATCTACGTAGTAGGGTGTATATACGTCCCTGACTTGTGCATAGGTATCACTATCCTGCGTACAGTGTGATGCTTCCCAAGTTATTTTTTTTAGATATAAATTGTGGGCCATGCGTCTCGCTTATTTCAAGGAGTCACCATTAGAGTATACCTTATCCAATTGTACGTGCATAGCAATGGATTGCATATTCTCAGTTAGGTAACACTGTTTACAATCAGACTCACAGTATACAATCACACCGTTTGCCAATTTAGGTCGGACCAGTCGGGTCCTGCGAAATTGTGGGTGGTTGTGATTAATGCTGATTTCGCACCATCCTTCGTCAGGTCGACTAGGTCAGGCGTGGCTGCGACCGCGGCATAGTGTTCTGACCCGAGCATGTCTCTGTCGACTCCCGTAATAATTTTCAGGGCTCGATTTAGGATTTCCGTGCCAGTTTCCGTCCAATTTTGCATCAGCTAGGACCGGGATAACTTTTACCCTCAACTCTGGCTTCAGGCCTTTTTTGACATGTTCCAAAATTCGATTTGACTTTAAATTTTTTGGCTCAGAATTGAAAGCTTTGGCCACCAAGAGTTGGAGTTTGGTGATATAAACATGAAAATTTTCGGCCGGACGTTGGTAACGGGTAAACAAACGTTCTGGCCACTGTTTTTATGTGCTGGGGAAAGGCTCATAAATACGAAACAGGAGGGCTTTAAGTCCTTCATAAGACTCAGGCATCTCCAACTCCCCAATTTGAGTCGTCAGAACTTTGTCTCCCAAACAGTTGGACATCAATGCCAACCAGGCAAGCTCGGGTACCCCGTTGATTTTGGCGAAGGATTCAAAGTTTCGAACAAAATTTGAAACTTTAGTTGCAGCGTCTGTGCCCTGAAATGGTGGCAAATTTTTGAACGCTGCGATGTAATCGCGGCGTGGGAGCTCCAGAAAATTTAATTGGGAGGGGGGTGACGGATTTTCTTTCTCCTTCTCCTCCTCTTCAATTTTCGAAATTTGATTTTCCAAACCAAGATATTCCAATGTGAGATCTTGCTTTCCTTCAAATTTTGGAATAGTTGTGGGGAAATATCTCCGCTTATTTGCGTCACAGCCGTGTTTATCTTCATTTCGCGCCTTCACCCTGTCTGCAGTTGTTTTATCTTCCAAACTATTCGAATTGTAGAGTTTCAAAATTGAGCTACGCCGAGGTGGGGATCTATAAATGTTCATGAGAGTTCAAGCCAAAATTTTCCCAAAAAATAAAAACTGGGGGCAAAAATTGTAGTAGAAAAATTTAGTGGACTGAGTAGCATATGTTTTAGAAATTTCTCGAAAATTTGGACAGCATAACGCCTAGGGGGTGGGGCATTTTCCAGACAATACACAAGAAAACCCTAGTCGTACGTAACTTTGACTCTACCTTCAGGCCTTTGTCGTCTACATTCGGTCTAACAGCCTCGCTATGTTAAGTTTTTATTGTTTCTGCCTTGTGGTTTCAGGTAGATTGCCTAGGTTCGAGACCGAAGTGTGACTCCCCTGATTAAAAAATAGGTCCTACATCGCTCACTAAGCCTGGAAAATACGTAAAACCGAAATCTACAATAAATTCTACGCTACCTGACTTAAGAGGGTAGTGTCGCGAAAGCAGTCGATTTTGCGTGACTATAAAACCATTTCAATGAATGATAAAACATTGTTTACCATTGAGCACAATTGATGCGGCATACAGTTAGCAGTGAAGTCGCAAAGTCGGAAAAATTACGTTTTGAAAACCTATTCACATTCAATAATTTTGTACAATTACGACAGATTTTTTATAAAACTAAAAGCACCTATGCTCTAATTTATGTACGCAAAATTTGGTGCAAATTGCTTGAGTGGTTGAGGAGTAATGCCTGTTTGAACTGTGAAACTGTGCGTAAACTGTGAAGTACTCACAGCAATAATGATGAATTCTAAAAAATTTAGAGGCTAGTTTTGAATTCGAAAGGAACACGAACCTTTCTTTTTTTATTTTTCTTATTTGTGGGATAAAATTGTGCCTCAAAACGTTATATGTACTTCACAAGCTGGCCAATCTGATTTCTGGCTTGATTTTTCGAACTTTTATGTCCCTATTGTGTGATATCTGGCTCACAAGTGGTGATTGGTTCAAAATATTAGTAGATATTGGGACTTTAGTGTCTGGTAGTTTTTATTTGACACCATATAGCATTTTACTAGTTTCTCAGTGAACTTAAAATTTCAAAGAAAAAAGTTTTTTTTGCATCCTATGAGTAAAACTGCTTCGGCGACATTACCACCTTAAAATCACAGAAAACCACAGAAAATCGTTGAGAATATTATTTATTGAAGAAAACAGGGCATTTGGGGCAGATACAAATAATCGGGACAAAATATAAAAACAACAGGCCGCAGCCGAAAAACCCAACCGACCGTCGTAAAAATTCGTAACAAAAACTGTGCCGCCTTTGAGCCCAGCACTTTACATAAATTTGTCAAATGTGAATACGCTGAACACTTGTTATTATAACAAGCAAGATTTTCATGCAAACTTTTAGAGTAAGTTTATGCTTTTGATACATACGAGCTTTACTAAGTTTAATCCTGCCGCCAACAAATTCCTGAACACACACACACACACACACACACACACATATATATATATATATATATATATATATATATATATATATATATATATATATATATATATATATATAAATATATATATATATATATATATAATATAATATATAATATAATATATAAAAATATATATATATAACAAAACACCTTTAAATAACTGAATCTAAACAATTGTTGCGCATAAACAGAAACATAACATGGACGATGATGTCACTACCAAGTAGGGTCAAAAACTATTACTTTGCTAAACTTAAAAATTTTAAGCTTCTGATTCTAACTGCTGAAGCAACTACTGTAACAAATATCTTAAAATTAAACAGGCTTACTTAAACTACCTTTTGGGATTACTAAAAAATATAAAGGTCAACTATTTTTGGCCTTAATACCTTAATTTTTATAAAAACTATTTAAACTAAAATTAAAAATTGAGCTGAACAGTAACTATAGTTTTAAATATAAGCTTAGATACTACCTATTTTACTTTCGTCTTGCCATGCCAAGACAGCAAAAGGGTTTTTACTGGAAGAAAAACAGCATCTTCATCGGAATTACCCAAGGGGTATTCGAACCAAACATCTCTGGATCTGCAGACCAGTGCTTTACTATTTAAGCTACTGGGCCAATGCTGAGCTTTTGTAAATTCTTTTACTACTAATAAGCCTATTTTACTTCACACTTACTTTTATACAATGCCGGTTTAGATTATGAGGGAGCTAGGTTCATACTGTAAACTTGCAATTATTAATTATTTTATTTTATTTCTAATTGATTCGAACGTCTCGCCATGTCAAGACAGCAAGGGAATTTGTTTAAGACAGCAAGGGGGTTCTTTCAGGACAGCAAGTGGATTCTTTCAAGACAGCAAGGGGATTCTTTCAAGACAGCAAGGGGGTTCTTTCAGGCCAGCAAGGGAATTCTTTCAAGACAGCAATGGGATTCTTCCAAGACAGCAAAGGGGTTCTTTCAGGACAGCAAGAGAATTTTTTCAAGACAGCAAGGGGGTTTTTACTAGTGTTGTTCTGTCAGAAAATTTTTGTTTAGTTTTAGTTATAGTTTTGGTATAGACTATAGTTTTAGTTAATTTTTAGTTACGGTTTTGGTATAACCCTTAGTTTTAGATAGGTTTTAGTTATAGTTTTGGTAGAAGGCTACATTTTAGTTTAGTTTTAGTTATAGTTATGCGCAAGGGAAAAAATTAGTTTTAGTTATAGTTATGGTATAGTTTTAGTTATGGTACAACTGAGCTTTAGTTATGGTATAGTTTCAGTGAATTTTAAGTTTTAGTTATGGTATAATCATATTGATTTTATCGTCATTAACTCTACAATACCCAGTCGATCACGTAAGGTACTTCACAATGAACTACCAAATCTGGGACTTAGGAATTACAATGAAATACAAATGAAAATGGATACAATGAAATAGAAATACAATGAAAATTAAAAATTTACCAAAATACAAGATAAAACTTACCTACCGTTAACGCAACAGGAAATGATTGGACTGGAAAGTGGTCCACAGCAAAAAAATAGGGTAGAGCAATGGAACAAAAACGTGTGCGTGCACTATTTTTTAGGATATTGCTATAAAAAGAATTTTTTCAAAACTGCTCCGTTTCCTATGCAGCAATTGACAAAACGATACAATAAAAAGCAAAACAGTGAAATTTCTTTCAATTTCGAGGTTGAACTTGAAGTGGAGTCGTGTCGTATCAGAAAATGATTCCATCCGGGACAATTAAATGCAGCATAATGTACTCATGTATATACACATGCATAGACTTTGACAAAAACTGTAAGAAGGACCAGTAAGCTAGAAAGTAGTAGGGGTCTATGGGCGGGAGCCCCCAGAAAAAATGAAGATTTTTTAATCTTTACGCCGAATTTGATCAACTGGAAACGTATAAGAATTTTTTTCCGACAGAAAACTTAAAACAAAAAATGGGAACGTCACATCAGACACAGGGGCGGTCCCAGGGGGAGGGAGTGGGGGGGGGGGGGGCGACCGCTCCCCGAAACTTTTTTCGACTGAAATTTTACACAAGGTTTCTTTTGGTTTTTATGGTCCGGCCGGAAATTTTTTCTGATGCGTTCCCGATTGACTAGACGACCGTCCGGCCGTCCCAACACTCATAAAACGCCTTAAAAACGCAAGATCACTAAACCACGCGGTCGCAGGGGTCTGGGGGCGGCAGCTCCTAGGAAAAAATTGGCGATTTTTTCAATTATTAGACAGAATTTGGTCAACTGCAGACGTATCAGACATTTTTTCCGACAAAATTGGATGGGAACGACAGTAAATGTAGCTTAGTATACTCGTGTAAGGCATTTAAATGCAGCATAATGTACTCGTGTATACATGCATAGGCTTTGATGAAAGATAATAGCAAGGAATAATAAGCCACATAGTCGCTGGGGTCTGGGGGGGCAGCCCCCCAAAAAAATTGGAGAAATTTTTTAATTTTTTGTTTATAGGCCAAATTTCGTCAATATTGGTGACGTATCAGAAAATTTTTCCGGCCGGACCATAAAAACCATAGGGGGGACCCTTCTGTCAAAGATTACTTGAAAAAATTTTGGGGATGAGAAAATTCTTTTAGAAATTTTTTTAGAAAGAATTTTTTTTAGATTTTGCATTAAAAACAGTGCATTTTGAACTAATTACAGGCCAGTCATGCACTGTGCATTATTGTGCAAAATTTTAATTTTTGTGTGCAGAATTTTAAAAAGTGTGCATTTTCACAGGGTTTTGCACATAAAAATCCTACGTCAGACTATTGCTGCCTAGGGAGAGAGATACTCTGGGCATAAATCGCAGTCTCAATGTTAATAACAGTTACACCAGTCAATTGTTTTCAGAACTCGCTTAAGCCTGTTTCACACGAGGGCCCTTTTCATGGCGCATTGCATGGCGCACTCCATGGCGCATTTCATGGCGCGTTAAATGACGCATTGCAGGGCGCATTCATGTAATGCGCCATGTAATGCGCCACGCCATGTTGCATGGTGCGTTGCATCGGCATGAAACGCGCCATGGCGCAAAATGCGCCCTCGTGTGAAACAGGCTTTAAGTTATACACTTGTTTTACTTTTATTGGATAGGTAGGTAGGTAGTGTAAGTAAACTAGAAGTATTTACAAATTTAGAAATACAATGAAACTTATACATTTACCAAAATACAAGTTAATAAAACTTACCTACCGTTAACGCAACAGGAAATGATTGGCCTGGAAAGTGGCCCTTAGCAAAACAACAGGGTACGAGCAATAGGCAAAAACGTGTGCGTACACTGTATAGACGATACAATATAGTATATTACTGTACAAAGTCGCTAATATATATTTGTACGTATTTTCCCATAGTTAACCAAAACTTGGAAGTTTTGGTAAGCGATGTACCAAAACTACTAGTTTTGGTAGAGCGCTTACGAAAACTACGAAGTTTTGGTAAGCGCTGTACCAAAACTAGAGTTTTGGTACAAGTTTGCTCAAAACTCGGCTGCCCTTAGTTTTGAGTAATAGTTATGGTACAAGCCTTCAAATTAGTTTAGTTTTAGTTATAGTTTTGGTAGGAGTTGAATTTTAGTTAAGTTTTAGTTATGGTTTTGATACAAGGTTGGATTTTAGTTTAGTTTGTTATGGTTTTGGTATAACTGCTGAAAATTAGTTTTTACAACTAGTTTTAGTTACGGTATACCAGAACAACACTAGTTTTTACTGGAAGAAAGAGCGCATCTTCATCGAAATGACCCAAGGGGGATTCGAACCACCAATCGCTGGATTTCCAGACCATTGCTCTACCATTTGAGCTACTGGGCCTATGCTAAGCTTTCGTAAAACCCTTTAAATACTCTAACGGGCCTATCTGGCTTCACTCCTACTTATGCTATGCCGCTTTAGAGAATGAGGGGGCTAGGTTTACACTCGCAACGTATTAATTATTCTAATTAATTTATTATTATTTTAGTAGGTCTCAAACAATTTACAATTAATTTGTTAAAAGAATAAAAGTACAAAACGGAACAATCAAAGAATTATTAGTGGACGTCGTCGTCGCTCCCCCCCACCTCCCGATCCGGATTGGCACTTTTCGGCAAAAAACGACTCATCAAAGCAAGTCAAAACATTTCAAAACATAAGTCAAAACATTTCAAAACTTCTATTCAAAGTTAACAAAGCCCTATGCTTACTATATAACCCGCTACTTTAATCGTATTTTGATGCAGAACAATGCTTACATGTAATTAGAAAACAAAAAGTAATATAAAGTCCTGCCGCCACTGAGGTGGCGGCAGGAAAAACTTCGTCAGACAGAATTTCGACCTTTATAAACACGTTATTCACATTAATCACATTTCTTAGACATACTTCACGTTAGCACTACTTATTACCACTAAAATGTTATAGGACGTTTCGGGTAATATGGTCATAGGTCAAAATGAGGCAAAATTCGGCCCGTATTACTCCGCTTTACCCTAAACAGATCTAGCTAAATAAGCACACACGTCCCGATAAGTACATGATAAATATATCATGTGACATATCATACATGTAAGCCCATTACCATAGACAACCTCCCCTTACCGTAGCTTATGGTTTTTAGCCACTTGCACTAGCAAAATCAGGCCGGCCCCCTTTGCTTTTCTGCAGCTGTCTTGTACTTAAAATAGGCAAATACTCACGGCTGTAAAATACCTATACGTGGCTATTCAAGGCGATTAGCAAATATCAAGGTTTGCTGGCTCCGCAAAAGCTTGGGCGACATAGTTAAACTGCAGCCTATCGCAATTATCACGGTCGCCAGAATGTTGAATAGATAGAAGAGACCCCAATTTTGAAAGAATGAAAGAAATGGAGGCGCCGGCAATCGAACCGGGGTCGCTCGCTTTGAAGGCAAAAATGCTACCACTACACCACAGCCCCAAAGTCTCATAGGCCCTAATTTTCATTTCAAAATGTCAGACATATCAGGAAAAATTATGCAGTAGGCTAAATTATCAGTCGTAGGAATATCTGTTCAGTTGGTGATATAAAGTATATAAAGTAAAGCACCCAAAACAGTTTTGGGTAGCCACAAATTGTTCAAACACATATTCGTTTCATTAAAATATATATGTATAATCATTACCTATTTTCTAAACCGGTCTTAGGACAGCATAATGAAACCCTAATCAGAAAATTTTATAATTCCAGAGTTTTCGCGTCCACAAACGTTGTTAAAAGTGATATGTTATAAAGTCTAAAATTGGCTTCTCTGTTAAAGCATCACATCAGTTTTATTAAAATATTTCCTATTAAATATTTTCTAAAACGATTTTAGTACTGTCAATTAAAACCCGAATCAGCAAATTCCAGAATTACAATATCTTCACATTTACAGACGTAGTTAAAAGTGATTTGTAAATTGTGATTTGATTTTTGAAACGAGCTTCTATTATATAAATTTGTGAATTTTAAAATTGTTTCAATTTCTCTACAGTGAAAATTTTTGTGAACTCAAGAAACTGCTAATCGAACAAAATACGCCAAAAATGCTGTTCTATTACTTCATTACTTTGCTGTTGATTGGTAAGATGGGGTCTACTTTTTGCTAGGAAATAGGAAAAAAAGCTTAAAGTTTTGAACGTACTTTCAAAAAGTGAAATAAAGTCGATAAGGACGAAGTGTCGACGTCTGGGCCGAAGCGTAGAATCGCATTCTACCAATATTTACTTGTAATAGTGCTCTGGAATTTTAATTATTAATATTAATACAAAACAACCCCGCAAAAAACCTTACCTTACATGTTTAGTGCCTTTGATGCGTCCAGGGCACGCAGTAAAAGTCATACATAGGGTAGAGTCAGCAGATCAAACTTATTATTTGTTGCAGTAAGGGCCTTTAAGGCTTAAATGTAGAGTGACATGCTGCGATTTTACTGAGATTTGCCGAAGCGTTTTTGCCGCAAACAAAAAGCACCAACTAAGGCCTCGTATTGCTGCCTTTTGCTTTTTTAGCGCAATTCGAGTGTGCAATCCTAGTGCCTTATGATGAAACGATGTTTCAAAATTTACATCTTAAATTTAAAATTTAAATTTAAAATATAAGTTTTTGTCAGTTTTTGCAAAATTTAAGAGCAACAAAATCTCATGCGAGACGCACTAAAATTAAAACTAAAATAAGACAGTGCGTTTCAGTTTTGACATCCTGAGGCTACGCGGAAAGATTGGTGAAATACGATGAAATCGCAGCGTATGATACAACTTTGAGGTATCCATTTTTCCTGCTGGCCTATATAACAACGGTCTTTAATTTTGTTGTGGCAATAATTTTACACATTGGCTCTGTTCTCACTTTTCAGACATTAAAACAGTCAAAAAAGATTCTTAATTTTTTTGTTGCTTGAACAGTGCTCTAGAAAGACCTAAGATATACCGTCAAAAACGTCGAAATTTCTCTTAAAATTTTCCTCAGCCTTTTAAAAATTTTAACCATAATGTATTTTTTATCTCCAAAATTTTTGAAGTCGAAATTGCAACAAGCTTAAACAAGCAACAAGTCCAAACATTACTTGGAATTTTAAATTACTAAACATACTTGACTCACTGTACGCTCCACAGCAAAAAGGTAAAATATAGTTTTGAATTGGAAGTATATTTTATTTTAATTTTTATATAAGCAAAGTGAAAAATATAATAATTCTGATCCGAAAGCACCGTTATAACTACACAGTCGTTCTCATTAAGAACAGAACCTTGCTTGTGGAAAAAGTTTTAAAATTGTGGCCCTGATTCACAGTGTTAGAGATGTTTCACTTATAATATTAAAGAAATTTATAGTTTATATTTAGACATGGACATAGATATTTTATTATTGTCAGAATTATGCACCGGTGGCTCTTTAGGTTGACGGTAACAACGAGTAATTAAATATTGACAACAAAATTTACAAATTTTATTGACGTACTTGACTAGTAATATATATAGTGTTTCTATGTAAATCTATAATTAATATTAATAAAGATAAAAGTTAAATTTTTTTGACAGCCTATGATATATGCGGTGCAGCTTATCTTACACAGTGCAGCTGCGGCGCTGCCGACTTAACTAACTGTCCCTAACTACTCGGATAACCATAGGCTAATGTAATTCTAATCAAAACTACAGGAAAACGCAGAATTTGGCGCAGAAATCTATTTAGTTTTAAAAAAAACATGGGGCAGTGGCAAACACAAATAATGTGGGTAGTGGGGACGCATGGGAAAATACGTCCGCAGCCCGATAGCCAATTAAAAAAATCGACACCCAAAAAATTCGTTACAAATATATCTAACATGGCAACAGATAAACTTTGAAAAAACGTTTTTTCGACTAGTTTTACCGCGCTGTTCAAACTTGTCGGACGTACCTCACAACATTTCTAACAATTTGGCTAGGTATCAATGACATGTTAAAGTTTTGTGTCATTACTAAATGTTATTTTTCTACCTATCATTGTTTTTTAGCCAACGCAATGGCAGATGGTAGAAAACATGGAGAAAAATGTCAATCTGCAAGTGAATGTTTCAGTAAGAAATGCAATGGAGGATTCTGTGAGAACCATTCTCCAATCGAAGGCAAACTCGGGAGCGGTGGACAATGCGACCACGATAGCGAATGTTACAGTAACGCGTGTCAGGGAGGTAGCTGCGGGGTAGACTCCCCGGTACCTGGCAAAATTGGAGATTGGGGCGTTTGTCATGAAGACAGCCAGTGTTACAGTAACAAGTGTCGAGAGTCCAATCCGTCAAGGTGCCGCCCAGCTCACTTACCGGGTTAGTTGTCAAACAATGGTGAGAATGCGTACAGTACCGATCAAAATTAACTGCTTATGATGCTGGAGTCAGCATCACTGATGGAGACATGGTGTCAAAGGCTGCAGTCGGTGATCAGTGATTGTGACCCCAACATCTGAAGTGGTTAACTCTAATCGATACCGTATATTTTAGTGAGCCGTACGTCAATCCTTTCCTTAACTCAATAGTTCCAAAACAGTGATCTTAGCAGTTGGACTAATTGCAAGCATCTAAAACTTACTGACTCGTGTTTTACATTAGTATATTAAGATACCTTTGGTGCCCTGAACTGAAATATGTGTCAAGATAGTGAAATTAGTTGATTGCTATATAATGGCGCCGATTAATCACACTATAAAATTAGGTGTCTGTAACAAAACAAGCAGCAAATAACGGTTCAAAGAACAGTCACAGCTTTTGTTTGACGTAGTGGATGTTGGGGAAATTAGAAGTAAAAAAATGGGGAAATAACAGGTGAATCCGTTAAAGGCCGGTTCACACGAGGCAATTTGCATGCGATGTTCAAGCAACCAACCACCAGGCAACGCGCAAGCAACGCGCGTTGCTTAAAAATTGCCTGGTGTGAACGTGCAGGCGATTTACAGGCAACCCACATTTTTCAGGCAAAGAACAGACAACAGCCAATCAGATCTTAACATTTCCGCTGGAGCTTGTTTTCTTACGGTGCCCTAAAAACTAGTATTTGTTGTTTTTTTCGACTGCGCGTTTAAAAAAAAGATCTGTTCCTTATATTGTGCTCCTATAATAAATATACCTACTCACAGTGAGGACTGAGGAAAGCTAAAAAGGGTTGACTCACATTTACTTACATTCAGTGTCAAACATCAGATGTATTTACACGACCTCTTAAAGGCCAACTTCTACGACATTCATTCAAACTTGAACCGTCGAGACATACAGTCCCGGCCAGAAATAGTGTCCCTTCGCCTTCGCGAAGGCAAAGGCGCGAATGGGTTTCGCGAATTCGCGAATGGCCAATTTTCATGAAGGCTGTCAAAACGTGGCCTGCGAGGTCCTCAAGTTTCAGTCAGCTAAGGAGGCTAAAAAGTAGGCTTCTACAAGTGTATATTTGTGTTTGCTTTGTGTATGTAGAATTACTTTAAATACGAATTATTTAGAAAATTAGTAGTTTTATAGTATTAATATCAGCAAAATTAATTTAGTGATCAATAACTAAATCGTGTCACAAGTTTCCTTCTTGTTTGTTTATAATGTTTCGCAATTTGTGTTTGAAAACTAGTGTCCAATTATTAGTGTTGTTATCAACTTTACAGTAACTGTACATATATTACGCAATTGAGTCAACATGTTTGCTAAACCTCTAATTAGTCTTAGTGTTTTAGTGTTCGAGGCCTAACTACCATTTACCTAAGATGAGTTTACTACGTATGTGTGAGCGTGTGAGTGTCTAACTTTGCTTAGGCTGGAGCAGTTGGTTGTCAGAACATTGACCTCTTGACCTTCGCAAGTGTTCAAAGAAAGGACACTACTTATGGCCGGGAAAACTTCGCGAAGGCGCACGCGAAGAAAGGGCCTTCGCGAAAAAAAGACCCGAGTTATGGCCGGGACTGTAAATACACACTAAAAAGTGCGAAGCCAACCAACTCCACCATTTAGCACAAAAACAACCGCCTGTTTGAAATTTAGTCGAGATCAAATTTGATTGGCTGTTGCCTGCTGGTTACCTGGTGATCGGTTGCGTGAAAATTGCCCGGTGTGAACGTATTTTCGCAAGCAACTTCCAAGCAACAGAAGTTGCTTGCGTTCCAAGCAACGCGCGTTGTTGCAGATTGCCTGAAAATTGCGTCGCCTCTCCGTTGCCTCGTGTGAACCGGCCTTAAGATTGACACAACATGAAATGATCGACAGAGCTTATGCCATGCGCTCCATTCGCTATATGCGCTATAAGCGTTGTCGAGTTTGCAATAAGCGCTTTATGTGGCTTTTTTGAGCCACGACCGGTTGAATCTTAGATTTCTTACAAAGACGAATGGTTGATTTCTTGGGGGCTGTTTACAAATTCGGATCGACTGGATTAGATTAACTGAATTATCTATAATGACTCAACAAAAACTCTAGTATCTTTCCAAGTACTTGCACGTGTATACACTTGACACAGAGGAGCAACTGTGTCTAATTTGAAAAAAATGCCTCACGCATCTCTGTTGAGTTATTCCAGTTAATTCAGTTAATCTATTCCAGTTAATCCGAATTTGTAAACAGGCCCTTAGTTCTGTGTTTGAACTTGTTTTAGAATATGAATAATTCACTTCCTTGACCGATTGCGCCGTCCTTCTGAGAATAAAAACGTTATGTCACTAATTACAAATTCAATAAATTTCATCGCAATTTAGTGTTGATACTGTTTAGTTTTCTGCTTTCGTTTATCTGTTAATCATGCATTTATGTCAAATAATAGTTGTATATTTAAATTTCGTCTGGTTTTATTTTCAACTGTGTAAATTTTCTGAACCTTAACGTGATTATGCAGTGTTATACCTCAAGCCACGGGGTTCTTGGAAATTAGCCCAAAAGGCGACGGCTCAAGAGCAAAATATACCGTGCGCCCGAGCCTGCGTGAAATGCAATACAACGGTTGAAGACCAAGGTTGAGCTTCTGTAACTTTATCATAATTTGCCCGACCTAGGTCCAGGGCATACGCGCGGATTTTCCAACAAGAGGGCTCCTAAGCTAGTAAGCTACAAGACCCTCTAAGGGCACCAAAGGAATTAGGGACATACGGCTGCAAGTATGAAATGAGCCGTAGTCAGTGACGAACTTAAACACTTGATCTAAGTAAGAAATTTATGTATTGAAGTCAAAGGGGCGGGTGGCATAACGACTGTTAATTATGTTATTAAAAAATATTACTTTATGAACTAATTAAATCTATTTTTAGATACATATGTAATACGTAATACAGTACAGCTCAAAATTAACATCATTGACTCCGGAGTCAGCATCACTGACTTAATTTTGCAGTCACTGACTGCAGTCAACCTATTGACGTCACAGGTCCAATTTACTTCCGGTAGTTTTGAAATTCATTAATTGACTTCGGAGTCGGAGTCAGACTATATTTTATATGGCTTAGAAACTTTGGAAGTCAGTGACGGAGTCATATGATGTTAATTTTGAGCTGTACTGTAGTTACCAAAGAATAACGATACTTGCATATAAAAACTAAGTTTGAGATCAGCTTCGATGTTTAAAGAATAAGTAAATTTTAATATTTTAAAATAAGGTTTTTAATATTATTAATAGGATAGTTTAAATGTTTTAAGATATTTAAAACATTTGTTTTTTCGGAATGTTTTCATTTAATCTAAAACTTTGAAGCAGCAGGAATTAAACAAAAAACAAGTACTAAAAGTTCGACAACCAACACAAAAATTACTGAAAACATATGTATATATATATATATATATATATATATATATATATATATATATATATATATATATATATATATATATATATATATATATATATATATATATATATATATATATATATATATATATATATATATATATATATATATATATATATATATATATATATATATATATATATATATATATATATATATATATATATATATATATATATATATATATATATATATATATATATATATATATATTCACTGCTTCTTGTATATCCTGCACCTCACTCAATGGAATATGTCACAGAAAGGAATTTATTAATTTATTTGTTTATTTTATTACTTATTTGTTTATTTATTATTTTATTTAATTTTCGACTTGCTGAATTTATGACCTACATTACTAAGCATCTAAACAGAACAACAACTGGAAAGTATTGGTGTTTTTGCTCAGAGACGATTTACTGCTAGGATAGTCAGCTTCATTAGAGAAAGTTTGAACAGTTGTTTGACGAATATATATGTAAATGGGTTCACATTAAAATTCGCATGTTTAATTTTTAAATTCTGAAGGGCTTGTTTTGAAAAACATTTGTCTACAATGCCTGAGCGACAGAAATAGCAGTGATAGTACGATATCCTATATTCTATATCTGGCATATCCATCCTCAAATTTAAGATTTGTGTTGTATTAAGTATTTATTTTTCACACTGTGTTTTTCTTACTTTAATTGTTACAGTTTTCGTTTGGAGCCCGTGCCGTTATTGAAATACACGGACGGTATGTATGTGTGTATGTAGTCCGAGCTTTATGAATGTATATCGAACTAAACGTGTTAAAATACGTCTTTTTTTTAAATTTACTTCAAACCCATTTTTCAACTACCGCGGAAAACTGACTAATTATGCACTCTAAAAATTAGCGTGTGTAGTAAATTCTATCGGTCGGACTGAAAAAACTTTTAGTCCGTTTAATCCGCAGATTTTTAAATGGCATTTTTAAGCATAATTTTTTAACAGCCGCACTGGATTTACTCGTTTTGTCTGTTAAAAAATGGACTCTTGGTTCCAGCGGGAACTTGCAGAAAAATGTACGTTAGATCTAATTTTGCTGCTTCGAATGAAACAAAATGTCGTCTAAACAATGGCATGGAGTTTTGTAGAGGAAGTAGATGAAAACATTTCGAAAATTACTTTTACTGAAAAGAGTAAAGGTCATAGATCTGAAAATGGCATTTTTTAGCTGCTTAGGAAGAAGTTAAACAGTTGAAAGCTTCTGAAAGCTGTTGAAAGCTTGAACAAAAACATACTTTAATTTTTTTTTAAGTCATTGATAATTAAATTTTTCTATACGCTACAGTTGCACTGTTCCTTATTAATGAATGTCATTGACAGTAAATATTTAATTTTGTTGCCTTTTTAGGATGCTTTCGTGTCGTGGCGACTTTCTCATTAAAGTTTTGTTTTAAACAAATAAATGTTTTGTTTTGTTTTCTAAAAATTTTAAGCCGCGGTTTTTTTTCCTGTTGGGCCACAACCCATCAGATTTTTAATTTTTTGATTTTGAATTGTCGGTGTGATCCTCACGTTAAAGTTTTCTTGTATTGAAAATTATGACAAGGTACATACACAACTGTAGTAGGGATGTTTTCAGTTACCGAAATCTTAATCAGTTCAGTTAATCAGTTAACTGATTAGCTGAATATTAGAACAGTTAAGTTAATCAGTTAATTGATTACCTGAAGATTAGATCAGTTCAGTTAAGCAGTTAACTGATTAGCTGAAAATTAGATCAGTTCAGTTAACTGATTCATTTTCAGTTAATTTTGCAAAAAATATCAGTTCAGTTACAATTAAGTTAACCGTAACTCTGGTAACTTTAACTGAAAACTATTTTCAGTTATTATCTCTAAAATTTCTCATTTCTTTTTTTCGGCTATAATGATAATTGTGAGCATGACAAAATTTCCACGTAGTTTTCGCGATTCCAATAATAATTACTATGAATAAATTGCCTACTTATTATTTTTAATTATCAAATCCAAAAACCTTTTGTTAACATGGAATAAAAAAATTATTTCGATCACAAAAGCTTCTGATAAGTAGAGGTATGTATGTACATAACTACGAATAACGTAAACTCCTGAAAGTAGGATCGCAAGAAATTAAGCCAAATAACATGACGATTAAACCAATGAAAGAAGTAACAGTGACGACAACTAGTACTGCCTAATTATAATAATGAGTTGCAAATAAATATATAACCAAATATATAACCTTTTTCGTAAACGGGCCGGTTTGGGACTATAACTGCTGAACAGGCGGGGCTGGTTGGATCGTTAGATAAAAACAGTGCAGATCGACTGATCGATGTGCCTGCTCTTTCAGTGTTAGTCAGAAGTCGACACAAACACTAAATTTCAGTGTTTCAACATTGTAAATTTCACCTTCCCGAAATATCGGTTAAGTGTGTCCATGCCCAGATTTGGCAAACTCTATATAAGCCAAGTAAAAAAAACCTGTTGCGCTGTGGCCCAACAGGAGAAAAAATCTATTGTGTGCGTGAATAAACAAGCACGTACGTATGTAAATGCACTGAGTTTTCAAATGATCCCACAACTGAACTGAATACTTGATTTTCAGTTATGCTTAAAAACTGAAAATTCAAAGCAGTTTCAACGCATAACTGAAAATGATTTTCAGTTATTCCATCTAACTGAAAATAATATCAGTTAACTGATTCCAAACAGGTTTTCACGACCAAAGCAGTTTAGTTACAGTTAAGTTAACTGCTTCTGAGAATGGCGCAGTTAAGTTATCAGTTTTTAACTGCTTTTCAAAATCAGAAAAGTTCAGTTATCAGTTATTATCAGTTAACTGTAACTGCTTAACTTTAACTGAAAATGAATCAGTTAGCAGTTAACTGAAAACATCCGTAAACTGTAGTTGCATCACCGAGTACAACATGCTTAACCTTTTTCGTACCTCTGCGTAGAGTCCCTCGGTCTCCGTAGCTAATATTCTATTCGATACAATCAGACCATCAATTGAGTCCTTACTGTCGCGTGAGTAGGCGGCGCCCCTTCTGTGTTCCTATGTTCCATTTGTCCCTAATGTGTATTTCTGCATCCATGCCCTGTCTTGATTTCTTCAATAAACTTGATTTATAAAAAAATGGACTGAAGGAGGAATCGAAATTTGTCCTGTCACAAGCTGGAATAGGCAGCAGAACTTCTTGGCCTACCCTATATTCTAAATTTATGACCCGAAGCTAAAATACAATGTAGCCAGTTTAATTCGTTACAGGTAATGGCTCTTGGTGTCACCCGAAACGTGTCGAACAGCTGCTATAAATACTACTGATTTTATGAGAGATTTTATTCTTCATTTAAAAAAAAGACGACCACTATTTGCGTTTCTTGTGGGTTTAAGAAACACTTAATTATTTGCATTATTGAAATATATCGAGCACATCTTAGTAGGGTTCTCGTTATTGAACGCAGATCTTCACTGACTGAATACTAATATCATGCCAGTATATGCAGTTGAGGAAATAGCTCCTTTAACTATCGAGTGACTTATCTACTTGCGGAATCTATGGGCAACTCGGGTGGGTTTATGGGTTTAAAATGTGTTCGCAACATCGTACAGCTACGCTTCAATTTCAGTTGAACTAAATTGAACAAAAACGAAATGAAAACGAAAATGAAAGAGAAAACGAAAACGCAATGCTCGACACTCAAATAATTTCTATTGCGACCCAAAAGTTGTAAGCCTACTCACTTGATTTGATTAAATTTTAATGGATAAAAGAGCCTGTCTCCTTCTGCTGCCCTGTCTATTGCTTAGCTATTCATGTTTGCCGCTCACATTCTCAGCTGCGTAGATAAATATACTAAACTGTAAAGAAGCATACGTATACCGCCATAAATTTGACAGCTGAGACTGCCTTAGCTGCCAAATTATGTAAACCGAAGAAACGCCGCTTCTCACTTCAAACTTTACTACACAACTGGCCAAGCAGCCAGTTATTCAAAACAGACAGAGCAAAGAAAAAGGCTCGGCTGAAAGCCGTAGCCAAAACACAAGTTAGCCGAATCGGCATTTCGGCTAGCATAAACAAAGCTAGCCGATAGCTAGGTTACGGTAAGAGGGGGGGAAGAGAGAAAATAGGGCTTTACACACCCCGGGGCAGAAAAAAACGACCTCGTTTTTTATGAATACGTACTCGAGTTGTGCTGCAATTGGGTCTATGTTTGTTGACACGTCATTTGGGTCTGTTTTGCTCCTATTGGGGGTCTGTGTTTCTTTTTCAGTGGTCGCTTTATAGTGCTGTATGGTAATTGCCGTTCCTTGGTCCGTTACGTAAGTGTTCAGGGGTAAGCAACGCGGTGCTGGTCTCCTACTGAAAGTGTACGCTACTTGGGGGGTCTCTATTACTACGTACGGTCCGTTGACTTTTCCAGTATAGTTTCCTACTAGTGTGAAAGGGCAGATATAAGTTTTGAAAAGAGTAGGGTCCCAAATCACTGTAGCTGCGTTTGTGTTGCACATCCCAGCGGCTGGAGGACAGCCTGCTAGGTGGGCGAGGTCACTAACTAAAAGAGTGTTGTCGTAGGTAGCTACTGATCCTTTTTCTAGAATAAAGCTATCGTACTTTTGGCAGTTATCGTAGCAGCACAATGAGTATTGTAATTTATGGTTTAGGTTACTCGTCCACAGGCTGTCACTAATAGGTTTTAGTGTTTGGGAATTCCAGGTTTTATTTGTCATTGCAGTCATACATTTACTTGGTGTGACGAATACGGTATTGGTTTGATCCAATACTATACCCTTAGAGTTGAAGAAACCAGTTCGGGTGCATATGTGTCTCTGTTTTATCCAACAACTCCAACCGGTAGTTGTTAGGGGGTCCGTTTTTGGTGCGTACAGTAACACATGTGCATGCTTGACTCTGTCGGTGCTCGGCGGCTTGCAGCTGACGACTTTCGGTACCTCTACCGCCTGGCCAGAACGGGAGTTACCGCAGATTTGAAAAGTTTTGGCATCTGTGCCAAGACTGAGGAGTAGCACAAAAAGTATAACCGAAACTGCTATCCAACTTAGTTTTGTGCTGCCAAACGTCAGAGCAGCGATAGAGTCAGCATTGGGGGGTGATGTTTTGGTACCAGCCTGTACTCGTTTTTGTGGGCAATTAACGCTGTTGCTCCCTGCATTTGGTTCTCCTAAGGGCGGCTGACTATCTACGTGCCGTGTTGGGGTCTCTTTTTGTTTCCCTAGCCGTACTTTCACACTTGAATCATTAAATATCACTGCGTCGTTCTCCGTTATCGACTGACCTAGCTGTTGCTCAGTTCTGTCACAAAAATCAGTGTGTTGCATTCCAAGTGGATCCGGGGGTGGTGTGTCCAACTGCTTTTCCTTGGTGTAAGGGTAGGCAAAATCGCTGGCACTGATGCCTAGCGATGGCGGTGGGTAGTGGTGCGGTTCTGGTATCGTGGTGTGGTGTGGCTGTGGGACGTCGGGCTCCCCACGTACGTCGGTGTGTTTGCTATCGCTGACCAAAAGGCCTAGCGGCGGCGGCGTCTGAGCTGGTTCCCCTGAAAAATATTCAAAGTTAGGTGGGGGCTGTTCTACTAAACTGACACCATATACACTACCGATGAGGCTATTTAACTTTTCTTCCAATGCAGCATACCTGCTGTCATTGTCTATCTCACTTTGGCATGAGGCTGCCTCATCGCCATTACTCACGACATTAACTTGGTTGCGGGGCCTAGGTCGGAAATTGTTCTTTTGCGTTTTAGCTTTTGCTTGCCTGCAATCACGTTGTATGTGACCAACTTTAGCGCAAAAACTACATATCGGTTTACCATTGGGTGTAAATTTGTGTCTGTTCTGGTTAGTAGTAGGTGGCGGGCGTGTGTTTGAGTTTGGACGGAGCTGGCGTGAGCGGAACAACCCGTCTAGACGGCGTTCAAGCCGTTCTAGTCGCTCTACTGTACTATTCTGGGGGTTGCGACGTGGGCTGTAGGGGTCATGCACTACGTTCTCTGGGGAGAGATGGTGGGGTCTTGTGGTCGCTAGACTTTCGACTGATTTGCATAGCTTATCTAACTTATCGCTAAAATTGCCTGGGTCATTTGCGTGCTCACTTGAATCCAAGTCGAGCAGTCTACGTTGCGCCTCTTCTTTTTGCGTGGTGGCGTCATGGAAGGTTTGAGGCTCTTTAGCCAAGACTACCTTTTTCAGTGGCCTCACTAGGCCCGAAATGAAAAATTCTTTCTCCATGTGATTCCGAAACACGGAGTCATAGTCTCCTATAGGGTATGCTGTGCGCACTTTTTCGCGTATGTCTTGTGCGTAGGTAGAGACAGTTTCATTTAGTAACTGCTTACGCTTCTTAGCGCTGTGACGGCAAACCGAGTGCTCTCCTTCGGTTGCAGTGCTCTGTGCAACGCAGAAACTAGTCTGGTGTAGTTTTGCTTATCCTCATCTGAGAGGTCTCCATAGTGCTCTAGGGCTGCTTCGCGCAGGTAGGCTGGTAGGAGGTTAAGTTTGGCGGTTTCATCCCAGTTGCCTGCTTTTGCGGCTAATTCGTAAATTTCTTGCCACTGTGCAAAATTTTCGTCTATACGCCCATTGAAAACTGGTAGGGCAACGGGGTTTACTGAATGAATCCTAGGGGTGCTCAAAACACCCTGTAGTTAAGCCTGGGTTAGCGCGTTTTGGTCGCGCGCGGCCACTGCCTCTTGGTTTACACAGATTATATCCTGTTCTAAACGTTGCACTTCTCGTGCTAACTGGCGGGCTTCCCGTTCAGTGTCAACTCCTCCCCCCTGGTCAACAGGCATGCTTTACTTACCGAAGTTAGAAATTCCGAGATTTCTTCTCTTCGCTCCGGCAAGAGCAATGTGGCACGGGTGGCTCAATCGTAATAAGCAGGCAGTTGGGGTCCAGCTGAAGGTTGTGTTGGTAACATCAGACGGGGGCGCCAAATGTAAACCGAAGAAACGCCGCTTCTCACTTCAAACTTTACTACACAACTGGCCAAGCAGCCAGTTATTCAAAACAGACAGAGCAAAGAAAAAGGCTCGGCTGAAAGCCGTAGCCAAAACACAAGTTAGCCGAAATGCCAGCTTGGCATTTCGGCTAGCATAAACAAAGCTAGGTAGGTTACGGTAGGAGGGGGGGGGAAAGAGAAAATAGGGCTTTACAATTACACAACGAGAGAAAACGAAAACGAAGCAAAGAGCGAAAACGAAACGAAATTGAACGAAAGCAAAAACGAAAGCGAAAACGAAAGCGAAATTTTTATCAACTGAAAATGAAGCGTAGCTGTATCTTCTTATTTAAGGTTATTCAAAGCAACAAAGTTTTTCTTGTGAGATGTAAATTCTGTAATTAAACAAAGTGTCTTAATACTCTCACAGCGTCTATTGATATGAAGAATATGTAGGTATGTAAATGTTGTGTGCACCGACTTGGTTAAACTTTTAGTTTATGTAGTTTATTTTTAAACAATGAAGTTGAAGTTAAGAAATTGTGAATAAAACTGTCAGGTTTAGATTTTAGGCTATGTGTCTGGTCGAATATAATGAGTTAGAATTAATGGTTCCATTTTACAAGGCGCTTCTGTTAGCCAGCGGTGTCTCGTCAAGGGTTTTTATCCAGTATGTCTTGATTATTTCATAGTTTAACGATATGGTAGACAACTTCCTTTGATGTACACTGCTAACCAAAATTACTTGCAACAGACTCCAGAATCGACTGACTCCGACTCCATTTTGACTCCAGAGTCCAGAGCAAGTAAGTTTGGTCGGTACTAGTCAGGGTATCGTCTGTGAATGACTGTAAGCTGTTGCCTACGGGAGAGGGGCGGGCACTTAAACTGCACCGCGTTTTGATAATACCGATCAATCTGCAAAAATTGGCAACTCACTGCGACGGCGATGAGAACGATTATTTCATTATTTCCTGTGACTGTGCAATTGTTTTTCAAATCAGCAATATAACTAGGAAGTTTTTTCTATTGGCTTAGAAAGATATCAGTATTAGCTGTTGAGCGCAAAAGCCCGCTGTGGACACGCATGATTTTTTGTCAACGCTACATTCATTATGAGGAACTATCTAACATGCACGTGTCAAAAAATACGTCTGTATCATAGACATTTAGCTAAACTTTTTTGATTGAAAAATTGTGTATGAGATGGTTGTTTCCCGTCTGAAAGCTTATATAAATACTATAACAAAAAGTTATATAGTGTCCCATTTCATAATATAGCTGTCAAAATAATAGGTTAAAGGGGAAGGTCAACAGAAAAGGTTGATTTTAATAATGGGTTCAACTTTGACGGAAATGACTTTAAATTAGCCAGTTATCAGCTATTTTCTTTTCGCGAAGTCACTAACATAAGCGGTATTTGTTTTATTCTTGCAGCAAATTATCAATGTACCCATAGCAGGTACGCCCTAACAGTTCCTTAACAGTACAAATAAAAGCACACACGCCACCTCCTTAAATTACTCAATAGTATACTGTGGTTTTTCTCGCCTCCCTATGGTCTCCCTGGTGACATAATTTCAGCAACAAAATCTCAAGTGAAAGGTCGCAAACGGGAATGGTTACGTGATCAAATCAATTTCATCAGAGTTTGTGACACATTAATCTAATTTACAGGATCAGGCATGAGCCAGGCTTGACCAATATATATATATATATATATATACGTAGACTCACTAGGTGTGATCCTATTGATTAATGTGTCACAAACTCTGATGAAAATTGATTGGTAGCTCCTTGCGACCTTTCACTCTGAGATTTTGTTGCTGAAATTACTGTCACCGGGAAACCATAGGGAGGCGAGAAAAACCACAGTATACTATTGACGTAATTTAAGGAGGTGGCGTGTGTGCTTTTATTTGTCTGTTAAGGAACTGTTAGGGCGTACCTGCTATGGTTACATTGATAATTTGCTGCAAGATCATAAAACAAATACCGCTTATGTTAGTGACTTCGCGAAAAGAAAATAGCTGATAACTGGCTAATTTAAAGTCATTTTCCGTCAAAGTTGAACCCATTGTCTAAAATCGACCTTTTCTGTTGACCTTCCCCCTTTTTAACCTATTATTTTGACAGCTATATTATGAAAATGGGACACTATATAACTTTTTGTTATAGTATTTATATAAGCTTTCAGACGGGAAACAACCATCTCATACACAATTTTTCAATCAAAAAAGTTTAGCTAAATGTCTATGATACAGACGTATTTTTTGACACGTGCATGTTAGATAGTTCCTCATAATGAATGTAGCGTTGACAAAAAATCATGCGTGTCCACAGCGGGCTTTTGCGCTCAACAGCTAATACTGATATCTTTCTAAGCCAATAGAAAAAACTTCCTAGTTATATTGCTGATTTGAAAAACAATTGCACAGTCACAGGAAATAATGAAATAATCGTTCTCATCGCCGTCGCAGTGAGTTGCCAATTTTTGCAGATTGATCGGTATTATCAAAACGCGGTGCAGTTTAAGTGCCCGCCCCTCTCCCGTAGGCAACAGCTTACAGTCATTCACAGACGATACCCTGACTAGTACCGACCAAACTTACTTGCTCTGGACTCTGGAGTCAAAATGGAGTCGGAGTCAGTCGATTCTGGAGTCTGTTGCAAGTAATTTTGGTTAGCAGTGTACATCAAAGGAAGTTGTCTACCATATCGTTAAACTATGAAATAATCAAGACATACTGGATAAAAACCCTTGACGAGACACCGCTGGCTAACAGAAGCGCCTTGTAAAATGGAACCATTAATTCTAACTCATTATATTCGACCAGACACATAGCCTAAAATCTAAACCTGACAGTTTTATTCACAATTTCTTAACTTCAACTTCATTGTTTAAAAATAAACTACATAAACTAAAAGTTTAACCAAGTCGGTGCACACAACATTTACATACCTACATATTCTTCATATCAATAGACGCTGTGAGAGTATTAAGACACTTTGTTTAATTACAGAATTTACATCTCACAAGAAAAACTTTGTTGCTTTGAATAACCTTAAATAAGAAGATACAGCTACGCTTCATTTTCAGTTGATAAAAATTTCGCTTTCGTTTTCGCTTTCGTTTTTGCTTTCGTTCAATTTCGTTTCGTTTTCGCTCTTTGCTTCGTTTTCGTTTTCTCTCGTTGTGTAATTGTAAAGCCCTATTTTCTCTTTCCCCCCCCCTCCTACCGTAACCTACCTAGCTTTGTTTATGCTAGCCGAAATGCCAAGCTGGCATTTCGGCTAACTTGTGTTTTGGCTACGGCTTTCAGCCGAGCCTTTTTCTTTGCTCTGTCTGTTTTGAATAACTGGCTGCTTGGCCAGTTGTGTAGTAAAGTTTGAAGTGAGAAGCGGCGTTTCTTCGGTTTACATTTGGCGCCCCCGTCTGATGTTACCAACACAACCTTCAGCTGGACCCCAACTGCCTGCTTATTACGATTGAGCCACCCGTGCCACATTGCTCTTGCCGGAGCGAAGAGAAGAAATCTCGGAATTTCTAACTTCGGTAAGTAAAGCATGCCTGTTGACCAGGGGGAGGAGTTGACACTGAACGGGAAGCCCGCCAGTTAGCACGAGAAGTGCAACGTTTAGAACAGGATATAATCTGTGTAAACCAAGAGGCAGTGGCCGCGCGCGACCAAAACGCGCTAACCCAGGCTTAACTACAGGGTGTTTTGAGCACCCCTAGGATTCATTCAGTAAACCCCGTTGCCCTACCAGTTTTCAATGGGCGTATAGACGAAAATTTTGCACAGTGGCAAGAAATTTACGAATTAGCCGCAAAAGCAGGCAACTGGGATGAAACCGCCAAACTTAACCTCCTACCAGCCTACCTGCGCGAAGCAGCCCTAGAGCACTATGGAGACCTCTCAGATGAGGATAAGCAAAACTACACCAGACTAGTTTCTGCGTTGCACAGAGCACTGCAACCGAAGGAGAGCACTCGGTTTGCCGTCACAGCGCTAAGAAGCGTAAGCAGTTACTAAATGAAACTGTCTCTACCTACGCACAAGACATACGCGAAAAAGTGCGCACAGCATACCCTATAGGAGACTATGACTCCGTGTTTCGGAATCACATGGAGAAAGAATTTTTCATTTCGGGCCTAGTGAGGCCACTGAAAAAGGTAGTCTTGGCTAAAGAGCCTCAAACCTTCCATGACGCCACCACGCAAAAAGAAGAGGCGCAACGTAGACTGCTCGACTTGGATTCAAGTGAGCACGCAAATGACCCAGGCAATTTTAGCGATAAGTTAGATAAGCTATGCAAATCAGTCGAAAGTCTAGCGACCACAAGACCCCACCATCTCTCCCCAGAGAACGTAGTGCATGACCCCTACAGCCCACGTCGCAACCCCCAGAATAGTACAGTAGAGCGACTAGAACGGCTTGAACGCCGTCTAGACGGGTTGTTCCGCTCACGCCAGCTCCGTCCAAACTCAAACACACGCCCGCCACCTACTACTAACCAGAACAGACACAAATTTACACCCAATGGTAAACCGATATGTAGTTTTTGCGCTAAAGTTGGTCACATACAACGTGATTGCAGGCAAGCAAAAGCTAAAACGCAAAAGAACAATTTCCGACCCTAGGCCCCGCAACCTAGTTAATGTCGTGAGTAATGGCGATGAGGCAGCCTCATGCCAAAGTGAGATAGACAATGACAGCAGGTATGCTGCATTGGAAGAAAAGTTAAATAGCCTCATCGGTAGTGTATATGGTGTCAGTTTAGTAGAACAGCCCCCACCTAACTTTGAATATTTTTCAGGGGAACCAGCTCAGACGCCGCCGCCGCTAGGCCTTTTGGTCAGCGATAGCAAACACACCGACGTACGTGGGGAGCCCGACGTCCCACAGCCACACCACACCACGATACCAGAACCGCACCACTACCCACCGCCATCGCTAGGCATCAGTGCCAGCGATTTTGCCTACCCTTACACCAAGGAAAAGCAGTTGGACACACCACCCCCGGATCCACTTGGAATGCAACACACTGATTTTTGTGACAGAACTGAGCAACAGCTAGGTCAGTCGATAACGGAGAACGACGCAGTGAGATGTAATGTTTCTAGTGTGAAAGTACGGCTAGGGAAACAAAAAAGAGACCCCAACACGGCACGTAGATAGTCAGCCGCCCTTAGGAGAACCAAATGCAGGGAGCAACAGCGTTAATTGCCCACAAAAACGAGTACAGGCTGGTACCAAAACATCACCCCCAATGCTGACTCTATCGCTGCTCTGACGTTTGGCAGCACAAAACTAAGTTGGATAGCAGTTTCGGTTATACTTTTTGTGCTACTCCTCAGTCTTGGCACAGATGCCAAAACTTTTTCAAAATTGCGGTAACTCCCGTTCTGGCCAGGCGGTAGAGGTACCGAAAGTAGTCAGCTGCAAGCCGCCGAGCACCGACAGAGTCAAGCATGCACATGTGTTACTGTACGCACCAAAAACGGACCCCCTAACAACTACCGGTTGGAGTTGTTGGATAAAACAGAGACACATATGCACCGAACTGGTTTCTTCAACTCTAAGGGTCTAGTCTTGGATAAAACCAATACCGTATCTCGTCACACCAAGTAAATGTATGACTGCAATGACAAATAAAACCTGGAATTCCCAAACACTAAAACCTATTAGTGACAGCCTGTGGACGAGTAACCTAAACCATAAATTACAATATTCATTGTGCTGCTACGATAACTGCCAAAAGTACGATAGCTTTATTACTAGAAGAAGGATCAGTAGCTACCTACGACAACACTCTTTTCGTTAGTGACCTCGCCCACCTAGCAGGCTGTCCTCCAGCCGCTGGGATGTGCAACACAAACGCAGCTACAGTGATTTGGGACCCTACTCTTTTTCAAAACTTATGTCTGCCCTTTCACACTAGTAGGAAACTATACTGGAAAAGTCAACGGACCGTACGTAGTAATAGAGACCCCCAAGTAGCGTACACTTTCAGTCAGAGACCAGCACCGCGTTGCTTACCCCTGAACACTTACGTAACGGACCAAGGAACGGCAATTACCATACAGCACTATAAAGCGACCACTGAAAAAGAAACACAGACCCCCATAGGAGCAAAACAGACCCAGATGACGTGTCAACAAACATAGACCCAATTGCAGCACAACTCGAGTACGTATTTAGTGAAAAACGAGGTCGTTTTTTTACTGCCCCGGGGTGTGTAAAGCCCTGTTTTCTCTCTTCCCCCCCTCTTACCGTAACCTAGCTATCGGTTGGCTTTGTTTTGTGTAAGCCGAAATGCCGATTCGGCTAACTTGTGTTTTGGCTACGGCTTTCAGCCGAGCCTTCTTCTTTGCTCTGTCTGTTTTGAATAACTGGCTGCTTGGCCAGTTGTGTAGTAAAGTTTGAAGTGAGAAGCGGCGTTTCTTCGGTTTACATAATTTGGCAGCTAAGGCAGTCTCAGCTGGATTTCAAATTTATGGCGAGCACCTACGTTTGCTTCTTTTTACCAGTTTAGTATATTTATCTACGCAGCTGAGAATGTGAGCGGCAAACATGAATAGCTAAGCAATAGACAGGGCAGCAGAAGGAGACAGGCTCTTTTATCCATTAAAATTTAATCAAATCGTAAGTGAGTAGGCTTACAACTTTTGGGTCGCAATCGAAATTATTTTGAGTGTCGAGCATTTGCGTTTTCGTTTCTCTCTTTCATTTTCGTTTTCATTTCGTTTTTGTTCAATTTAGTTCAACTGAAATTGAAGCGTAGCTGTACGATGTTGCGAACACATTTTAAACCCATAAACCCACCCGAGTTGCCCATAGATTCCGCAAGTAGATAAGTCACTCGATAGTTAAAAGAGCTATTTCCTCAACTGCATATACTGGCATGATATTAGTCTCTCGTCGGTGAAGATCTGCGTTCAATAACGAGAATGAAAGAGAAAACGAAAACGCAATGCTCGACACTCAAATAATTTCTATTGCGACCCAAAAGTTGTAAGCCTACTCACTTGATTTGATTAAATTTTAATGGATAAAAGAGCCTGTCTCCTTCTGCTGCCCTGTCTATTGCTTAGCTATTCATGTTTGCCGCTCACATTCTCAGCTGCGTAGATAAATATACTAAACTGTAAAGAAGCATATACGTATACCGGCCATAAATTTGACAGCTGAGACTGCCTTAGCTGCCAAATTATGTAAACCGAAGAAACGCCGCTTCTCACTCGAAATTTTACTACACAACTGGCCAAGCAGCCAGTTTGTCAAAACAGACAGAGCAAAGAAAAAGGCTCGGCTGAAAGCCCGTAGCCAAAACACAAAGTTAGCCGAAATCGGCATTTCGGCTGGCGTAAACAAAAAGCTAGGCCGATAGGCTAGGGTTAAGGGGGGGAAGAGAGAAAGATAGGGCTTTACACACCCGGCAGAAAGAAAAAAACGACCTCGTTTTTTATTCCAATAGGTAGCTCGAGTGGTGTGCTGCAATTGGGTCTGATGTTTGTTGACACGTCATTTGGGTCTGTTTTGCTCCTATTGGGGTTGTTGTTTGTTTTTTGCAGTGGGTCCGCTTTATAGTTTTTTTGGACTCATTGCCGTTATTTGGTCCGTTACATTAATATTTTCAGGTTTAGTAAGGTGGGGGGGTCTGCTTGCTGAAAGTGGGGGTTAGTTGGGGTCGCTACGGGGGGGTACGGTCAGTTCAGGTATTAAGGGTTAGTTCCCAATTAGTGTGAAAGGGCAAATATAAGTTTTGAAAATAGGGTCCCAAATAAGTCTAGTTGCGTTTGTGTTGCTGCGGCCCAGCGGCCGGAGGGCAGCGTGCTAGGTGGGCGGAGCCACTAACAAAAAGAGTGTCGTCGTAGGTAAGCTACTGATACCTTTTTTCTAGAATAAAGTTATCGTACTTTTTTGGCAGTTTACATTGCACACACAATAATTATTGTAATTTATTTGTTTAGGTTACTCGTCCAGGCTAATAGGTTTTAGTGTTTGGGAATTCAGGTTTTAGTTTGTCATTGCAGTACATTTATTTGGTGTGACGGATACATTATTCGTTTTGATATGTATACCCTAGATACATATGTGTATTCTGTTTTATCCAACAACTCCAACCGTAGTGTTTAGGGGTCTCGGTTTTTGGTGCGTACAGTAACCACGTGTGCATGCTTGCAGTCTCTGTAGATCTCAGCAGTTGCGGCGTAATTACCCTACCGCCAAATTTTGCCAGACGGGCGGCAGATTTGAAAAGTTTTGGCATCGTGCCAAGACTGAGGAGTGGCGCGAAACTATAACCGAGAGTTTATTCTCCAACTTCTTTTTGTCAAACGTCAGAGCAGCGATCAAGTCAGCGTAGAGGGGTGATGTTTTGGTACCAGCCTACTCGTTTTTTTGTGACAAGCTCCTGCTCCTTGCATTTGGGTCTCCCTAAGGGCAGTGGTACTATTCATATTATTAGGGCCTCTTTTTGTTTCCCTAGCGTATTTTAGCACTTAGGGAATAGATTCGTGTACCACTGCGTCGCGTTCTCGTTATCGACTGACCTAGGTGGTTTGCTCAGTTCTGTCGTGGTGTGTTGCATTCCCATAGTAGTCCAACTGCTTTTCCCTTGGTGTGAGGGTAGGCAAAATCGCTGGCACGATGCCCAAATGATCACATCGTGGTGGTGGGGTTGTAGTATCAGTGGGTGTGGTGTGGCTGTGGTACGGGCTCCCCACTGTGCTTGCTCCTCGGCTCTGACCCCGAAGGGCCTACGCGCGGCTCAGCTGAGTTCCCAAAATCGATTCTAGAAGTTAGGTGGGGGTACTAAACTGACACCATATACACTACCCAAAGTGAGGCTATTTAACTTTTACTTCCAATGCAGTCATTGTCTATCTCACTTTGGTGGGTCCCCCCTATGGCCATTTCCGGGCCTAGGTCGGAAATTGTTTTGCGTTTTAGCTTTTCTTGCTGCAAAATCACATTTATTAGGCTTAGCGCAAAGACACCATATCGGTTTACCCATTGGGTGTAAAAGTATGTCTGCTTCTGGCGGGGTTAGGTGTTTGAGTTTGGAGCTGGCGTGAGCGGGACGGACCCGTCTAAAACAGCATTCCCGACCGGTCTCGTCTCGGCTCTACTGTAGCTACTCTGGGGGTTGCCGACATGGGCTGTAGGGTCCCGGCGCACGTTCTGGGGAGAATGGTGGGGTCTTGTGGTGGGGTAAACTTTCGACTGGCTTGCATAGCTATGTATTGACTTATGGCCTAAAAATTGTGGGGTGCCGTGCTCAGTTTGGATGCCCAAGAGTGGGGAGGTCTCGTTTTGCGCCTCTTCTTTAATCGTGGTGTCATGGAAGTTTTGAGAGCTCTTTAGCCAAAAACTTCTTTACTTTTAGTAAGGCCTAGGCTTAGGGCCCCGAGAGTGAGATTTCTTTCTCATTCCGAAACACGGAGATTCATAGTCTCCTATAGGGTATGCTGTGCGCTTTTTTCGCGTATGTATTGTGCGTAGGTAGAGACAGTTTAGTTTAGTTAACTATTACGCTTCTTAGCGCTGTGACAGGTGAGTTGCCGTGCTCTCTGCGACGCAGGAAATTAAGTTGTGTGTAGGTTTGTTATCCTAGGTATGAGAAGGTCTCCGTAGTGCTCTAGGGCTCCTTCGGCGCGTCGTGGTGGAGGTTTGGCTTGGCGGGGGTTTAGCTCCCAGTTGCCCCTTGTTTTTGCACTGAGCCCGTAAATTTCTTGCCAGTGCAAAATTTTCAGGTACTGCTCCGCGACGGGGTTACTGAATGAATCCTAGGGGTGCCTGGGAAACGCCCCTGTAGAGCCTGGGTTGGCGCGGTTTGGTCACACGCACCACTGCCTCTTGGTTTACACAGGATTATATACCTGTTCTAAACGTTGCCAGGCTTATTATTACCGTTCATCCAACTCCTCCCCCTGGTCAACAGGCATGTTTTACTTACCGAAGTTAAAAATTCGAGATTCTTCTTCGCTGCGGCAAGGGCAATGTGGCACGGGGTGGCCTAGATCGTGAGTAAGCAGGCAGTTGGGCTGGAGGTTTGTATTCCTCAGTCGGACGGGCCCGAATGTAAACCGGAGAACACCGCTTTGCGCTCAAACTTACTGCACAGCTGGGCAGTTGTGCAAAACAGACAGAGCAAAGAAAAAGGCTCGGCTGAAAGCGGTAGGCCGAGCGCGAGATTAGCCGATCCAGCTCCGGCGCGTCGCGGTCGTGAGAACAAACTAGGTAGGCTTGCCGGAAGGGGGGTGGGGCTACAGATTTGCGCGACGAGAGAAAAACGAAAAGCGAACGAAAGCAAAAACGAAAGCGAAAAACGAAAGATTTTTTATCAACTGAAAATGAAGCGCCACTGTATATTTAAGGTTATTCAAAGCAACAAACTTCTTGTGAGAATGTAAATTCTCGTTTTGGGAGGTGTTAATCTTACTTTCACAGTTTATTGAAATATGTAGGTATGTAAACATTGTGTGCACCGATTAAATGGTTAGTTTTGTGTAGTTTTAAAGCGCAAAAATTTAAGAAAATTGTGAAATGAACAGTTTAGATTTTAGGCTATGTGTCTGGTGAGATGTGAGATGGGTTAGTTTAATGGTTCCATTTTACAAGGCGCTTCTGTTCACCAGCGGGGTGTCTCGTAGAAGGTTTATCCAGTATGTCTTGATTATTTCATAGTTTAAACGATATGGTCAACAATTTATTTTTGATGTACACTGTAACCAGAATTACTGCAGACAGACTAGATCGACTGACTCCATTTTGACTCCAGAGTCCCGGCCTGAGTTTGGGCGGTATTTCAGGGGTCTCGTCTGTGAATGACTGTAAGGTGTCCTACGGGAGAGGGGCGGCGCTTAAACTGCACCACGTTTAAAAAAAAAATCAATCTGCAAAAATTTGGCAACTCACTGCCGACGGCAATGAGAACAATTATTTCATTATTTCCTGTGACTGTCAAGATATTTTGGCAATATAACTCGGAAGTTTTTTTCTATCACTAGAAAGATATCAGTATTAGCTGTTGAGCGCGAAAGCCAGTGTGGACGGCGCGGCATGATTTTTTGTCAACGCCAGCAAATT